>CAUYSK010058891.1:0-18150 GCA_963575035.1 Avahi laniger | reverse complement strand
TTCATCACCCGATCTCCAGAACCCTCCACACTGACTGGAAGACTAAACGGTGAGGTGAACGATGAAAGTTTTAGTGGAAAAAAAATCCACAGGACACAACATGTTACTATGTTACCACAAAAGATTATGGTATCCAGGATTTTCAAAAAAGTGGCTAATCCTACATGTGTAGGATAAACATAACATAAAATCCTATTTTATGTTACCAACACATTCAATGTCTGTCTGTGTCTAAATAAAAAATTTTTCCCATTGGGGAAGGACGTGTACTTCAGAATTTGTCATAAGGATTTTGCAGACAAACAGAAGTTAAGCAAATAAAATGTCTCATTAAATTATAAACTATGACTTTTTCATTGCTTAATCAAATCACCAGCACCTCTCACACTGTGCTCCAGCATGTAAAATACAGTAAATGGATATTTATATAACAAATATATATATTATTAATAATGCATGATGAATAATTGATTAATTGATCATCAATGTTTAATTTAAGAATATTTATCAATGAATAGCAAATTAATAGAACATCAGTGATGAGACTTCTTAAGGGACACATTATTAGTAGTAATATGATTCATTATTAAGTACTTTGTCACCAATGCTTAATTTAAAAATATTTATTAATTAATAATAAATAGACAATTAGCTGCAAGAAGACTAATAATAGGGATACACTTCTAGTGGTAACATTGTTAATTCTTGATTAATTTGTCATTGATGCTTAATTTAGAAATAGTTATTAGTACATGATAAAGTAGTAACATACCAGTGAGAAGACCAACTAAGAAAAATTATAACAGTGAAATTGAAGACTTATTCTAAATGCACAAAATGATAATGAACATGTGACTCACTGCCCTTCCTCGTGGACTTTGGCAGGGCTGGGTGATGAGTTTTGGAAGCTGGACCACTTCCCTGCCTGCCCCCTGCATGGAGGGACGAGAGGGAAGAGCCCCGAGGACTCACTGACTAGGGGATGCTGTGGGCGGGTGTGCACCCGCCACCCTCAGTCCGTTTACAGCATTGAAACTTTCACAGGAAGCAAAACAGCTATTTCTCAACCCCTCGGCCCCTGCAGTGGTCCCAAATCAGGTGCCTGACTTCTCCTTTTCAGAAAACAATTTCTGCCTGTCACAAACCCTAGTTCTGTTTCAGACGTTTCCCAGATGTGCCGTCGAAGACAGACAGCCTAGGGCTGGGTTGAGGCTGAAGGTCAGAGCGTGATGTTTTCCGCCCAGGTGCCGTCTCTCCCCACACTTCAGTGCTCTGTGTTCATCCCCGTATCTTCTGAGGCCATGGAATCCCGTGTGGATCAATCCTGTTTAAAGCAGGAGCATGAATGGGGACCTTCAGGGTGACTTTCTTGCAACTGTTGGTCATGGCAGGTGCTGATGTGTGGAGATGCCTGAGCGCAGATGGAGGAGAAGGGACTCTGCAGAGGAAGAAACTGTGAGAGAAGCCAAGGGAAGAGGTTTGTCCAGTGACACCGCGTGGTTAGGCGCAGGTTATGCATTAGTGGGTGGAATACCACTCAGGTGACGTTGTCCCCATCTGTTCCTTATTGGTGATTTTTGCTTTGACAGCTTGGTTAATGTGGCATCCACCAGGTTTCTCTAGAGTAAAGTTGTCATTTGTCCTTTGTAATGAATAATTGTTTTCTATGGAGATACTTTGAGACAATGTAAATATCATGTTCCTCATTCAATTTTCACTTAGGCATTTTAGCAGATGTTGACTGTTACACGGTAGCAAAAGCTTTATTTCTCTTCTTCCAAATATATTCTCTTATATAAAAACAATATTGTTTATAATATCCTGTTGCTTTTACTTTTCTTTTTTTACTTTTATAGATATAGGGGGTGCGAGTGTAGTTTTATTACATGGATATATTGTGTAGTAGTGAAGTCTGGGCTTTTAGCGTCCTCATTGCCTGAAGAGTGTACATTGTAGCCGACAGGTAATTTTTCTTCCCTCATGCAGACCCGTGCCTCCCACCTCTGGAGTCTCCAGTGTCTATTTTTCTACTCTGTATGTCCGTGTGCACCTGTTGTTTAGCTCCTACGTATAAATGAGAATTTGTGGTATTTGACTTTATGTTTCTGAATTATTTCACTTAGGATAAAGGCCCCAAATTCCACCCAGGTTGCTGAAAACGATGATTTCATTCTTTTCATGGCTGAGTAGTATTTCATGGTACATACACATAACACTTTCTTTATCCAAACATCCCTTGATGGATACTTAGGTTGATCCTAAGAGCAGTGAATTGGAAAGCTTATGATTTCTGCCAAACAAGCAAAATTGCATGTCAGTGTATTCTAAGTTTGACCCACACTTAAGTGCACATATAGTAGTAACATTCATTGGGTGTCAGTCAGGTGGGAGGGGGGAGGCAGGGATGGACATATTCACACCTAATGGGTGCAGTGCTCACTGGCTGGGGGATGAACACACTTGAGGCTCTGACTCGGGTGGGGCAAAGGCAATATATGTAACCTAAACATTTGTACCCCCATAATATGCTGAAATTTAAAAAAGTTAGCATGACAGTGCCAATTTTGTCTTCTTAAATCAGTTCCTGTTCATATCATTTTCCACTTTATCTTACTTTTTCTTCAACAATCAACATCCATATATATGTTAATTGTCTATGTGCATACACATATACGTACAGAATCTTTGATTTACTTTGTTGACGTTTTCCCTTGGTTTTCCTTTTGTGTCTTGATTTTTCACGTGTGTGTGTGTGTGTGTGTGTGCGTGCTGTGCAAAGTTTCATTTCATTTTATGTAGTTCAATTCACAGTATTGGCTTGTTACTTTGTCTGGATTTTGAATTCCATCTTAAAAGTCATTTCCGAGACCTGGGCCATGCAGGAATTCACTCACGTTTACTGCATGCACTTCTGTGGCCCATTCATTTATCTACTTTGCATTTACACCTCTGATTCACTTGCAGGTAAATCTCATGTACTGTGAGTTATGGCTCTAATTTCACCCTCTCTTTCCCAGGTCCACCTTTGCCCTGCTGATCTGATGTATCGTCTTTATCACGCACTAAACTTCCACATGTACTGAATCCACGTCTGAACTTCGTGTTCCATTGCTCTTCTCCATCTAATTTCATGCTGGTGTTCAGTTGCTTAATTACAGGGATTTTGTAGTACATTTTAATTTCTAATTGAGCTGGCCCCCCACCTCCCATAGATCTAATTATTTGTTGTTTTCCTAGCTATTCTTACATTTTAATTTTTGCATAAGAATTTTCAGATTCCTTTGTTTAAGCCTGTTGGCACATTTTTGGGGAACTGCAGTACATTTACAAACTAATGTAGAGAGAACAGACATCTTTAGGATGCCCCCAGAGATAAGATGTGTCCTGTCATTTGTTCAAGTCTAATTTTTATGCTATTCAGAAGTATTTGAAAGATATGTACTTGTGTATGTATAAATTTTGCACATTTCTTATTCCATTTATACTTTAGAGTTTTTCTTTATTGCTGATATTCAAAGTGAGGTTGGGGTTTTCTCTTTCATTTATCCCTTCTGTGTGGTCACTATTTATGTACATAAAACCTTCCGTTTGTATCAGTTACTTTTCTAACAATTTACTTGATTACTTTACTGTTGAGTGACTTCTCAACGCCTCACCCTGACTGTGTGATACTTCTTTTCTTACCCATATCCCATGTTTGCCCAAATCCCTATGAACTAAACATTTAAATTCTCCCTGGTATTCAAGGTCTGCAAAGAGCTGGCTCATCCTGTCTTTCCAACCTTAGTTTTTACTCAGTGTTCCTACCAGAGGAGAAAAAAATACAATCCATGGTAGGGCAGGGTCCTGCATTGCAAAAATTTTAGCAAAACAAAACTTCTGCCATAGTCCACTCTAAGTTTCATATTATTCCTATTTGATTTTTCTTGGCAACTGGTCTTGTTTCTTAGCACATAGATGACAATGAAAAATTCTTAAAATTCAAGAACTGTAGTTAGAAATCATATCCAGAGATCAAATAACACTACAAAGTGAGAATTTTTTTAAATTTTATTTTTCCTTATTTAATTTTTTTTTATTTAAAAATATTACAGGGGTACAAATGTTTTTGATTACATGGCCTGTCACCCAGATAGTGTTCATTGCGCCTGTTAGGTAGGTTTTTGCGCTCCCCTCGTCTCCTCTCCCCCTGCTTGATTTCCATTGAATTGACTTCCCTCTACGCCCATGTGTGCTGCTCATCAATTAGTTCCAATTTAATAGTGAGTACATATGGTGTTTGTTTTTCTATTCTTTAGATACTTCACTTAGGGTAATGGTCTCCAGTTCCATCCAAATTGTTGCAAAAGGCATTAAGTCATCATTCTTCATGGCTGAGTAGTATTCCATGGTGTACCTATACCACATTTTATTAATTCCCTCATGAATTGATGGGCATTTGGGTTGATTCCACATCTTTGCAATTGTGAATTGTGGTGCAATAAATATTCCAGTACAGGTGTCTTTTTGATAAAATGATTTCTTTTCCTTTGGGTGAATACCCAGTACTGTGATTGCTGGATCAAATGGTAGGTCAACTTTTAGTTCTTTGAGGAAGCTCCATGCTGATTTCCATAGAGGTTGTATTAATTTTTAGTCCCACCAACAGTATATAAGTGTTCCTTTTTACTTTTTTTTTTTTTTTTTTGAGACAGAGTTTCACTTTGTTGCCCTGACTAGAGTCAGCCTAGCTCACAGCAACCTCAGACTCCTGGGCTCAAGCGATCCTCCTGCCTCAGCCTGTCGAGTAGCTGGGACTACAGGCATGTGCCACCATGCCCGGCTAATTTTTTTTCTATATACTTTTAGTTGTCCAATTAATTTCTTTCTAATTTTAGTCGAGACGGGGTCTCGCTCTTGCTCAGGCTGGTTTTGAACTCCTGAGCTCAAACAATCCACCCACCTCGGCCTCCCAGAGAGCCAGGATTACAGGCGTGAGCCACCGCCCCCGGCCCCTATCTTTAATCTTGACTCAGTCTGGACCTGCTGATAAGGTCCCTCTCAATAGTACCTTCAATTCCCTCAATTTGTTGTCATTTTAATTCACATCTCTTTGCCACTTCTCAGCTCTGAATCAGTTCTCTCTGCCACTCCAAGGGGCTCCCGGCCTCTGCTGCTGCTGCCGCCTCTGCTCTTGCTGCCACTGGAGAAAATCCTGATTACAGAGTGCTCAGGGGTTTCATTTCCACATTTATGAGTCCCAGGCTCAGCTGGGCTCTCTGTCTCACCTTGTAACCTCTTTACTTGTCTCAGTCATTTCTCTGCGCTGTGGTGTATGGAAGAACAGTGCACTTGAGGTTTCACAAATGAAAAACCCCTTCCTCTCATGATGGTGCAGTGATGATTCGGAAGGCCCAATCCAAGAGCTGTGCTGCTGAATTAGATGACCCCTCACTGATGTTACTAACACATGCATGATTTTGTAACCTTTCTTCTACTTTAGCCATGTGGGAAATAATATTTTGAGATATTAACCTATATTCTTGTTGCTTTTCTGGGTATCTCACTCTTTTGCCTTCCTGCCATTCAAGCAGATATCCGTGCTTCAGTGAAGGTTTGTAGTAGGGTTTCCTGGTTTTTGTGTTTCTATAAAAACCTGAGTCCATTATTCTAGAGCCTCTGAAGTAAACAACAAGAATAACAGGGAGAAGGCTTTTCCCCAGATTAGAGAAAAACCCTCCCCCACCCCATTGGAGAGAAGAGAAAAGGAGAGGAAGTGATGAGAGCCGGGAGTCCAGAGAGGAAATGAATGAAGGTTGTGTCAAGGTGGATGGGGCCCTGGACAACTTACAGAGTTCCTGTGCCTTGACCTAGAAAGGAAACTGCTGAGAGAGGTATTGGAGTCGAAGGGGCCACCAGACAGGATGAGGGACTTTCAGCAGCTGTCTCCAATGATCCAATTACCCAGACCTGTGTGACTTATTACTCTAGAACCAAATGTCCACCCTCCACCCAATATCTTTGCCCCTCTCCCTCTTTTGCACTGGGCTTTAAACACAACCCCAGTAAAAGGAAAGAACCCAAACTTTATGGGAACTAAATTTTTGCCACCCCAGGGGAGTGATAAGCTCAAAATAGAAATTAGTTTTAAATAGTTAAAAAATTATGTTTCTTACTTATTAAGGTAGATTCCTAAAAGAAAAAAATAATGCTTGCACACTTGAGTCTGTGAAAGGCTTGCACACTGAAGTTTGTGAGCACATCATTTTGATAGAGCTTTCTTCCCCTTTATAACATTTAAAAATCAATAGTAATAGTCATACAAAGCAGTGGCTTTCAAACTGGTTCTAGGCAAGTTTCTTATGGATTTTGGTAGAACTTTGGGGTATAGCAAGTTGGCAGAAGTCTGGATATCCCCCAGCACAGCTTTCTCCAGAGTACTTTCCCTTTATCTCTTTAATGTGAAGATTATTATAACATTGCTTTTAAATAGAAGATTTGGATAAAAAATTTTATACCTATTCCATGAGATATATCTACACAGGTATGACATTTTTTTTCAAACTGTTCCCACCAAGCAATGACACTTTTGTTGTTGTTTTGTTTGTTGCCTGTATGACATTGGAACCAATTCTGAAAGCAACACCCAGTGTTTTTAAAGCAATGACCACAGAAGTACATGGCTTCATTCAAAGGGGACTGTTTTGAAGGTCAGTACTTGTTTGCATTTTAAGTTCTCGTGTTTGTTAAAGAAGAAAGTTGGTCTCTTGACTTCAGTGTCACATGTCACATTTTCACTGTCAATACAGTTTCAGTAAAACAGGATTAATACTTCTGTTCCTTGAAATGCAAGGGCAGAGCTGTGAATAAGTTATATTTCAATTGGGCTGACTGGGATATTCTTTGCTAGTTGAGTTTTTATTTCCATTGTAATAATCATTTCCATTTCACAATCAAATGGCACTCCAACCTCTAGCAGGACAGGAAATGGCTTTTTCTTTCCAGGGTTCAAGGAAGAGTGCTTGGGAATGCATAATAGTTTTTCTTCATCATCCTTCACTTTCCTAATCCAATGCTAACATACTGGGTATTTCTTCCTTCCTGAGACTACTTAGAACTTTACCCAGGGGAGCTCTGAGCTCTTGGCTGTAGCAGGAGCCCCGTAGACAGGAGAACTACTGCAGAAAAAACAGTCTCTATCCAGATCATGGGTCTGTACCCTGCCTTCTCTTGCACACCACAGTCCAAGAGCATCTGGTTTGAGTTTGCTGTTAATGGATGGGTTCAGCAGACACACAGCAGGTAGCTGCTGCATCCTGGCAGATGCCAAAGGCTTCTTTTACTTCACAGAGCCCTTGGTATTGACTCTTCTGGTAAAGAGGAGAGGCAGGAAGCTTCTAGGAAAGTGGTAAGGGATTCCTTTTAGAATGCTCTGCTGGTCGTTAGCAGACAGAAAAAATCAGAACTGATCATAGGACACTAGAGATAATCTAGGAGGGAAGTTGTATCTCTTAGTGCAAGATCCATGTGTTTTAATGAAGAATAATGTCATCTCTGGTCTCTGTTGCTCTCTCTCTTTTCCCAGCAAGTTAGGGTCTCTAAACATCTATTTTTCCTGTGGGATTTTATTATCTAAATGGTTTTGAAATTGAATTGATCTCCCAATTAAATGAAGAGAATTACTCGTTTTAGTCTTCTCTGGATGACACTTGAGAAGAAAATAAAAACTACATGGAAACTGTTTGAGCTCAGTGGTCTCAGTGACTCAGTTAAGTATAAAATTATGAAAGAACTAAATGTTCAACAAGCTTAAACTGAATATTATTATAGAAACTCATTTCGGTCCTACATTTCTATCTTGGCCAAGAATAACAAAGAAGTTACAAATAAGTAAAAGATCACTTAGAAGTTGTGAGTAAATATCTCCTACTCTCCAATGAGATGTTGCTACTAATAACTATAAACTATTTCTTTTACAAACACACATTATTTTTCTTTTAAAAATTTACAGTTGTTGGCCGGGCATGGTGGCTCACTCCTTCATCTTAACACTCTGGGTGGCTGAGGCGGGAGGATTCCTTGAGCTCAGGAGTTCGAGACCAGCCTGAGCAAGAGCGAGATCCTGTCTCTACTATAAATAGAAAGAAATTAGCCAAACAACTAAAAATAGAAAAAATTAACTGGGCATGGTGTTGCATGCCTGTAGTCCCAGCTACTCGGGAGGCTGAGGCAGGAGGATCGCTTGAGCCCAGGAGTTTGAGGTTGCTGTGAGCTAGGATGACGCCATGGCACTCTAGCCCAGGCAAGAGAGTGAGACTCTGTCTCAAAAAAAAAAAAAAGAATGAAATCCGGTCCCCCTCCCCATCACACATCACTAGACACATCTGAAAGATTATCTCACATTTCAGGCAGGAAGGGGAAAAAAGCACAACACATGATCATTTAGCATCCATCAGCTACAGTTGTTTTTATTAACTTGTGCTCCAGAGGCTTACCAAAAATCATGGCCAGAGAATGTGGAGCAATTAGAGGCACCTTCTGGGACACAGCCCAAAGGCACATATAAGAGTAGGGGAAGGAGAAACAAGGTACACGCTGCTGAGAAAGAAAATTGTCTTGAGCCTGAAAGAACAATGAAGTCTCTTGAGTTAGCATTGACACTACGGTTGAGTAATTTTCTGATATACTGTCAGAAGCAGCACTCTGGCTTGACATGAATAACAGACTGTTGTAGGGGACCCGCCCAGCCCCCGTCATCAGCCAGTGCATTGGTGCCCACGCTAATGGCTGACACGTGTGACCTTCTCTGGAGGCTCCTGGGGAGCATGGAAGCCTCTCGCCCTGGCACACCTGGGACGCTGCCCCTCCCCCCACGCCAGGGAAGCTGAAGCCTCCCTGAAGAGGCACGAAAGCTGGCAGGACAACTCTGCGGTATGATTCATGCTTGAGGTCCTCATGGGTCAGGCCAAGGCGAGACGTGAGACTTTACCTGAGAACTCACCTGGATTGTCTCTTTCCTCTGTCCCTTACAGGTGTTTCCTGAAGAGTCCTCCCTCAGCAAACCACAAATCCCTGGCTCAGGCTCTGCTTCTGGGAAAGGCAGCCTAAGCTGGAGGCCTTTCTGGGCCTTTCTTTTGTAACCCACACGGCTGACTCTAGTTCTGGCACCTAACCAGACACGCCTTTCTTATTCCTGGTCTCATGATATTATCTAGTCTCTCTTTCTTGCTATAAAAACTCTCTACTAGAAATAAATTTTAAACTGGCTTACTTGGAAGCCTAGTTCTTTTATAAATTTGAAATAAAATTTTAACAAGAACACACAAGCAGTTCAATGAGAGAAGCTGTCGTAATGCATAGCTCCCACTCTTTTCGCTGACTCATTCCAGTTTAGACAGAGAGCCCCAAGTGCAAGTTCATGTTTCCAAACCCTCAGGCCTCCAGCCAGGTCCTCTTCCCACGAAGAGTGCACTTGGAAAGATTCGAAGCCTGGCCAGGAACAGAGCATTTTACTGGCGGGTGCACAGAGATTTGTCCATTGAGTTTGTGGCATAATTCATCTCATCATCCTCACTCTCTTTCCCTTCCTCCTTTCAGCAGTCACCGATGCAGGTACTCACACAGTTTCCAGCCGATCTACCATTAATTAACATGGTTCCTCCTTCCTCACAGTCCTGGGGCTTACACGACTAATTCAGCTGTCGTAGAGGATTTAAAAGGTTAAAGTATAACCTCGGCGCTGCTCACAATTCCCGCGTTGTCTACCTCTGTTCCACCCAGTTGCTTCCGGGTCAGCGGTTTTTGTTCGTGCTCTTTTTGTAGTGAGGAATCATTTGGAGTTTTTTGAAGTTTATGAAAATGACAACAGGCAAGAGGATGCAGAATTTCTCCCCAGGTCAAGAGTGCATGAGAGGGATCAAGAGGGATTAAGAACCAGGACAGATGTTTGTGTTAGTAATGGAAGTTCGAAGTGTACTTAGAGGGGCTGGTGTCCTATCCACTCTGATTCTATGGCAGTACTTACACATCCTGTTGACCGGTATTTACAGAAAAGGTTAAAGTCAAACACTCATGCTCACAGAAGGAGAAAATTACACCTTACCAAGCTTAAGGGTTTGTACTTGTCCACAAAATTGTTTGCAAATCAGTTTATACTTAAATGTGGCATTCTATCACATTCTCGACAGGCATGAAGAGCAGTGCTGGACTGGCATCTGGGAACCAGAGGCGTTGCCCTGACCCCCTTCACACACACACACACACACACACACACACACACACGCACATGCTCCAGCTTTCTCAAGATCTCTATGCAAATAGCACACCCAGGGTGATGCATGACATAGTTTCTACCATTAGCTGAGCTTGAGGGCAGGAAGGAACATGGTTCTGCACGTCCTTCCACTCCGTGTAGGCACCACACTCCTTCCGAGTGTGGGGGTAGATGAAAGACAATCTCTTGGCATAACCAAAGCCAGCTCGTGGGTGGGTAATTCCTCTCTCACAGATGCATCATGCTTACCTGGCATTGCTTGTTGTTTGGGTGTGTCAGATAACTGCAACAAATATCAGTGTCTCAGAGTTAGAGGCTAATGAAATCAGAAGAACCGTGTCAGGTAATCTGATTTGGGTGCCAAGAAAGGTGTTGGGATAAGGGAATAGGTGGGTTTCAGGCTTAGGTAGACACCATTTACGCAACCAGAGCAGAATCACTCATCATGGTGCTTAGCTGGGAGTGGAGACACACATCACCTCTGGCTGCAGAAACTGATGAATTTATAAGTACAGCCCCACAGCGCATAGGAACCTCTTTCTCTTACCCTATTAGCTTCCAGCCTCTAGTGTTGGAACGAGAGAGTCCAGTGTTAGGCTAATTCTCTTAACCCTTTTAAAGAACTTGTTTTGCCATTGGAGGCTTGTAGTATTTCCTTTTTCTCCTTGGAATTCAGGAATTTCACCAGGGTAGGTCTAGACATTGATCTTTGCAGATAAGTGAGCCTTTCTAATCTGCAAACCCAACTCTCTTTTTGTGACAGCAGGGAAATCTTTATCATCGACCTCCTAATGTATCTGTTTTCTCCACCTTTCCTTGATTTCCCTTTTCACCTTGGGCTCTGTCTGTCTCCAGGTCTCTTACTTGTTTGTTTTATAATTTATATCATTTTAGTTTATTTTTTCCCTGTGTACCAATTATTTGGATTTCAACAAAGACTATTCTCTTTTTTCAGGTCATCTAATGAATTTTCAAATCTGAAAATTCATGGGAGGATTTTTATTATTTATTTAAAAAAGCAAGACCAACCATATGCTGTTTACAAGATGCCCATTAAGTATAAAGACAAAGATAGATTAAAAGTAAAAGAAAGAAAAAAATATACCGTGCAAACACTAAGTAAAAGAGCTGGAGTGGCTATATTAATGTCAAACAAGGTAGACTTTTGTATAAGGAATATAACCAGAAATAAAGAGGGATATTTTATGATAATAAAATGATCAAAACACCAATAATATAGAACAATCCTAAATGCATAACAGAGCTTGAAATTACATGAAGCAAGAACTGACAAACTGAAGGGACAAATCCAAACCTGTTTTGGAATCAAGTCAGACATTTTCTTCTAAAGTTAAACATGTATCTTCCTTGTAACAGAAATTCCACCTCTAGATATTTACCCCAGGGAAATTAACACGTGTACACACAAAGATTTGTACAACAATATTCATAGCAGATTCATTAATAATAGCCAGAAGCTGGAAACAACCCAAATGTCCATCAACAGAATAGACTAAAAATGTGTAGTATGTTTATACAATGGAATAAACACTTACTATAAAAGGGAACAAACCACTGATGTGTGCAATCACAAAGAATAGATGCTGTATGATTACATTTTTATGAAGTTTGAGAACAGTCAAAACTAACTTCTACTGAAAGAAATCAGAAGTGTACTTGTCTATACAGGGAGCGGTGGATTGACTGGAAGGTCCTGAGGGAACTTTTTCAGGTATTGGGAATGTCTATTTTTTTTTTTGTTTTTTTTTGAGACAGAGTCTGGCTCTGTTGCCCGGGCTAGAGTGCCATGGCCTCATCCTAGCTCACAGCAACCTCAAACTCCTGGGCTGAAGGGATCCTCCTGCCTCAGCCTCCCGAGTAGCTGGGACTACAGGCATGTGCCACCATACCTGGCTAATTTTTTCTATATATTTTTAGTTGTCCAGCTAATTTCTTTCTACTTTTAGTAGAGACGGAGGTCTCACTCTTGCTCAGGCTGGTCTCAAACTCCTGACCTTGAGCGATCCTCCCTCCTTGGCCTCCCAGAGTGCTAGGATTACAGGCGTGAGCCACCACGCCCGGCCAGGAATGTCTGTATTTTGATGGGGTTCCTGTTACATAGGTGCATTCAATTATCAAAATCCATTGAACTGCACTGCAAGATCTGTGTATTTCACTGTATACATAAACTATCCCTCAATTGAAAAATATGGGATGGAAAAAAGCAATGTAATCCACATTAATACAGGAAAAAGAAAATTAATATGATAATTTCAATTAATGCAGAAAATGCATTTGACAAAATTCAACACTCATTCATGATTTTTAAATTTTTAGCAAACTAAAGCTGGGCTCAATGGCTCACGCCTGCCTGTAGTCCTATCACTTTGGGAGGCCAAGGCGGGAGGATTGCTTGAGGTCAGAAGTTTGAGGTTACAGTGAACTGTGACGACACCGCTGTATACTCTAGCCCAGGCAACAGAGCAAGACCTTGTCTCACAATAAACATAATAAAATAAAATTTTTTGCAAACTAAGAATAAAGAGTAGCTTCTTTAATCTAATAAAGAACAGCTACCAAAAAAATTAAGCTGGCAACAAATATCATTCCAAATGGCAGAATATTGAAAACCTCCTCCAAGAAATTGGGAAAACGATAAAGATACCAGTTATTACCACTACTGCTTAACATTAAATTGGATGTCCTAGCTATTGCAATAAGGCAAAAAAAGGCATAAAATGTATAAGGATTGGAAAGACATATTGTCTTAATGATATGATTGTACACGTGGAAAATCCAAAATAATCTAAAAATTATTATAATTAATAAGTGAATTTTGCAAGATCTCAAGATACAATTAAACAAACCATTGTATTTCTGTCAGCAACTAACAAATAAGAAATGAAATTTTAAAAATAACATTATTTACAATAACATTAGAAAGCTTCAAACACCTAGGAATAAATCTAAGGAAAAATGTGCCCAACTCTGTACAGAATACTACAAACTATTATTGAGAACGTAAAGAACCCACATACAACGTTCATAAATTGAAAGATCCAATATCGTTAATATATCACATCTACCCAAATTATAAATGTAATGTGATCCGATCAAAGCCCAATGGGATCTTTGTAGAAATAACAAGCTCATTCTGAAATGCATGTGTTAATCAAAAGGTCGAGAATAGCCAAGACAAAGCTGAAGAAATACCACGCAGCTGGAAGCCCCTCGCGCCCGGGGAGAGATCCCACCACAAGGAAGGCACGGTGGTATTGGCGCGAGCGTAGAGCAGCCGAAGGAACAGAGTCGAGTCCAGACGAGATGAAGAAAACCAAGAGACTTGTCCACAGCAGACTACCCTGGGAGACTAAAGGAAGTTCTTCAAACAGAAAGGAAATGATGAAACAAGGAAACCCAGAACATTGAGACTGAAGAAAGAACAATGGAAAAAGTCCAAAGATGGGTAAGTATATTAATAACAGACTATCGTTCTCCCCTTGAGTTTTCTAAATTATGTTTGATGGTTAAACCAAAAATTATGACGTTATCCGAAGCGGCTCTAAATGCATGCAGAAGAAACGTTTTAGACAGTTGTCCCGCACACAGGCGGGCTCAGTGTGCGCGCCGCCCCCAGTCCCAGCCGCCCTGGAGGCTGAGGCAGAAGCATCATTTGAGCCCAGGAATTCCCAAGCAACATAGGAAGATCCTGTCTTTAAAAAAAAAATGTATTAGAAATGGGGGAGGGTAAAGAGACCTAGTTGAGATAAGGTTTGTACACTTCACTCAAACTGGTAAAATGCAGAAATGAGATCGGAGGACACGGGTGTGACCCGACCTGAATAGGCTGAGTGGGGACACACAGCCAGGCCTGTCTGTTCAGATTCTTCCTCCAGGGTATGCGGCAGGCCCCTTCTGAAATGGGGGTCTTATCACCCTCGATCAGACACGGTAAGGCAGAGAGTTTCTTTACGGCCAGTGGCAGGGGAAGATTAGAGTATATTTTCAGTTGCTAGGGCCTGCCTTGGGGAGAAACTGGAGCAGGTGAAAGGAAGGCACGAGGCGTTCAGAGAGAGAGAGATTCTGTTTTCTGAGGCCTGTGTCTGAAGCCCAAAGTGCTCCAGCGTTGTGACAAATAACTGTGACAAAGGCTATGGGGGTCATAAGCCTGGAACCATGGATGAAAACCGGTATTATAGCCCCTGGCCCTATTATACATACGCTTTAATGATTTATATTATATGTGTGTGTAATACCACACCAACTTTTCCAACTTACTCATTTCATAATTTGGGTTAGTGTAGAATCCAGTGTTCCCAAGGTGACACTGCGTAAATGCCACCCACAGCTGGGCCACGCAGGGACCCGTGAGGACTTTTCTTGCACTTCTCCCCCCTGACATTAACATCTGCTACGTTGGGGGATTTGCTTTGTTTTCCATGCGCTCGTCAGCAATTCCATCCCCAATTTTCTGCCAGTCGTCTGAATATCCAGTCAAGCTGTTAATTCACATCCGAGACTCCAGCTGTTTCATTATTTCGAAGAAGGATTCTCTCCCTGGACTTCTGACTTCTTGCAATTGACCTGTATGTCTTCCTCACCCGGCCCACGTGTCACTGTGGTCCTGGCAACTCTCTTCCTGCGAATCTCCTGTCTGTGCCCCATGCCTTCTTCCTGGTTTACATGCTCGTGTTGGTTGAGCAGGTCCTCCGGTGGCTTTTGAAAGGGAGTGTGAGAGAGGAAAAGTTTTGAAGACTTTAACTCTGAAAAAGCCCATTCCTCCATGGCATTGACGGTTTGGCCAGATATCGAATGCTGCGTTGGAAAGTTTTCCTTCAAAGCTCTCAAGGCGCTGCTCCATGACTTCCTAGCCTTCAGTTTTGCCTTTGAGAAACTTAAAGCCATCCTTTTTTTTTTTCAGACAGAGTCTCACTCTGTTGCCTGGACTAGAGTGCTGTGGCGTCAGCCTAGCTCACAGCAACCTCAAACTCCTGGGCTCAAGTGATCCTCCCGACTTGGCCTCCCACAGGGCTAGGATTACAGGCGTGAGCCACTACGCCCGGCCAATTCTTGATCTTTTTATTGTGACCTGTGTTTCCATCTCTGGGATCTTGTAGAATCTTTTCTGGGCATTGGGGACTCCTTCACTCTGTAAAGTCATGTCCTTTGATTCCGGAAAATTTTATGGAATTATTTTCATTGATGATTTGAATTCTTTCATTTTCTCTCTCTTTCTGTAATTTCTAAAATTTGCCATTGGGCCTCCTATATGTGTCCATTAATTTTTCTCATTTTTTCTACTATTTTTCATCTACTTGTCTTACTTGTCCTCCTTTCCGGAAGTATTCAGTATCCATACATTCCCTTAGTATACCTGACTTGGTTAACATATCACAGATTCCCCTGTGCCTGGTATCCTCCAGGCCAAAGCGCTACGGGATGGGTGTGGTGGCTCACGCCTGGAATCCCATCACTTTGGGAGGCCGAGGCAGGAGGATCTCTTGAGGCCAGGAGTTTGAGACCAGTCTGAGCAACATAGTGAGACCCCATCTCTACAAAAAAATAGAAAAATTAGCCCAGCATGGTGGTGCGCGCCTGTAGTCCCAGCTACTCAGGAGGCTGAGGTGGGAGGATCACTTGAGCCCAGGATTTTGAGGCTGCAGTGAGGTACGACAATGCCACTGCACAGTAGCCTGGGTGACAGAAATGGAAAAAAAAGGCTCTGTTTAACTCTTCAGATAAAAAACCTTTTGGCCATTTGCCAGGGCCGTTGGCAGGGAGGGGCGGTGGCAGGAGTAGACGAGTGGCTAAACAGTGTGCGGAAGGGAATCTTCTTAATCAGATTCCTACCAATCCTTATTTCGATTCGCCCCCTCATCCTATTTCCAGATGTACAAGACGTCAAAAATCCCTAACCCTTCTGAAGCTTCTGTAGTATAAATTTGTTTGGTTCTTGGCTCCTAGTAATGGTTTAGCATTTAGCTATCTTAAGATGCTAAATCAGTTACCTCTTAACCTTCTGTTTTCAGCTCCCAGAACTGTGTTACTGTGGTCTACAACCCTGCCCTTCCTAACTTGGTGGGTTTATGCTTTTTAAAAATCTCCGTATTATCATTTTAGTGGGATTTCAGGAAGGGACATAATTGGATGCATGTGCTAAGTTTTCATCTTTATCTAGAAGCCTAAAAGGGATGTTTAGTCTGGTGTTTTTATTTTAATGATGTTCTTTTAAAAGTTTCATATAAGCCTCCTTGGTCAAGAAGTATAATCAAGTATTGCCATGTGGCTTCAGTGCCGGCCAGGCGTGGTGGCTCATGCCTATAGTCCTAGCACTCCAGGAGGCCGAGGCAGGAGGATCGCTCAATGTCAGGAGTTCAAGACCAGCCTGAGCAAGAGTGAGACCTCTGTCTCTACTAAAAATAGAAAGAAATTAGCTGGACAACTAAAAATATATAGAAAAAATTAGGCAGACATGGTACCATGTGCCTGTAGTCCCAGCTACTCAGGAGGCTGAAGCAGAAGGATTGCTTGAGCCCAGGAGTTTGAGGTTGCTGTGAGCTACCCTGATGCCATAGCACCCTAGTCCAGGGAACAGAGCAAGACTCTGTCTCAAATAAAAAAAAGAATAAAAGTCTTAATTTCAAAAACAATTTAAAAAAAAAGATTCAATTCACTCGGTTCAATTTGGATTCCAAATTAATTTTTAAAAACACCATGAACAATTTTAATACAAGCATCATAGATAGAAAAATTATAAATTACTATTATTTATTTTGAAATAAATGAATTATTTAATTAGTTAATGGATTATCATATGTACAATATTTATGGCAGCACAATTAATGTTAATGACAAAATAGTTTTAAGTTTCATAATTTTAACATTTTTGTTGCCTATTGTTACCAAGACCAATTAGAATTGTGCAAAGTTATATCAATTGTACTGTATGATACAAGTAGGCATATTAATTAGCTATTGTCAAAATTAGTTTCTCATTCATAACAAAATAACATTTATTTTTTTCAAAAAGTTGACATTTTCAAGAAGTTCAAAAAAACTTCTCATTAATGGGTCTACAGAAAAATATAAAATGAAAACTTTTTTCAATCCTGATAAGCATTAGGCTCTAATTGTGTGAATCACAAGTGCTAATCCACTTTCTGACTGATCTAGAATATTCTGGCTCATATTCAAAATTTTGTCATCAACTGCGTTTCTTTTTGCAAACTCAGTTTCTATGCAAACTCAATTTCAATTCAATTTATAAAATTGCCTTTTTATAAATTCTTGAAATACAACTGGAACAATTTTCATCATTGCTTTTTTTTTATAATATAATCATCTAAAAATGGTTTGATTGAAATGACAAAAAACCAGCCTCTGATACATAATTAGAACATCCAATAAATTTTGATTGGGAACTTGCTTGAAATTCATGCCATTTCAGAGGCTGAGAAATAAACTGATTTTAGTAAAAATATGTTTTGACAAAGATGCTTACACGTGATTGTTTCAGAACATAGAGTACTTGAAGTTTTGATCTCTTGGTTTTGCAAAACCATAATCCATAGTCTACCTTAAGTAAAAAGCATGTATATATACTTTTAAAGATTTTAATTCAAATTAATGATAACCTTATAGTTTTATATTTTCTAATGAAGTGTATTTCAGATGTAAACAAAAGAAAAAAATTAGCTTTTTATTACGGAAAACTTCAAACATACATAAAAGTAGAGAGAGGCCGGGCGCGGTGGCTCACGCCTGTAATCCTAGCACTCTGGGAGGCCGAGGTGGGTGGATCGTTCTGAGCTCAGGAGTTCGAGACCAGCCTGAGCAAGAGTGAGACCCCATCTCTACCAAAAAATAGAAAGAAATTAATTGGACAGCTAAAAATATAT
>CAUYSK010058885.1:0-31544 GCA_963575035.1 Avahi laniger | reverse complement strand
GAGCTCGGCTCCCTGGGGAAAGTGGGCAGCAGGAGGGTGAGGCTCAGTGCAGCTGCACACAGGACACCCCCACACCCCACTGTGGCCTACAGGTTCATGAAACCCGTGCTCTGCTCTCTCTTTACAGAGCTGCGAGGCCAGGCTGCCACTTCTCAGTTGGGTGACGCGGAGCATGCTTGGACCTCTCTGGGCCTCAGTTTCCTCTTTATAAAGTGAGGAGCCTGCTCACACATAGCTCCCAGGGCACAGAGAGTAAGGAATGTCATCATATGTGCCACGTGTCTTCCGTGAGCACGGTGCCCAAGCTCCTTTTCTGAGCCTGGCCCTTGGGTAAATGCTCTGGTGGCCTCCAACTCCCGAAACCCTCATGAGGACCCTGCGAGGACAGTGTGCCATCCTCACTTCATAGAAGGCTCAGCCGAGGCTCTGAGAGCTTGTAGCAGGTGCAACAAGATTCACAGCAAGACCACGACCACATTCACCGAAGCTGAGTTTCTGTAACAGCCAGGGTTCTCTAGAGAAACAGAGCCTGTAAACAGTGTATGTGTGTGTGTGCGTGTGTGTCTGTGTGGGTGTATCTACCTACCTACCTAGCTAGCTAGAGAGATTTATTTTAAGCACTCGGCTCACCCAATTGTGTGGGCTGACTAGTCCAAAATCTTCAGAGCAGATGGGCAGGCTGCAGCCCCATGGACGAGTCTGAAGGCAGTTCGGAGAAGGATCTCCTTCTTCCTTGGGGGACCTGTCTTTTCTCTTAGAGCCTTCAAATGATTGGATGAGGCCCACTCACATTATGGAGGGTAATCAGCTTTACATAAAGTCTGCTGACTTAAATGTTAATCTCATCTAAAAAAAATTCCTTCACCGCAACACTCACTTGTGTTCCACATATCTGAGTATTATGGCCCAGCCAAGTTGACATATAAAATTAATCATCACAGTCACAATTGTCAGACAAGTCATTACTGTAAAAGAGCATTAGGGAAAAAAGTAGTCACCAAGTCAACCACAGCCTAATATCCTTCTATCACTTCTGGTTTTTATTCTATACTTATATTTAGACAGAGTTTCCTTTCAAACATCACTCTCATGCAGACATGAAAGAAATGTACAAGCAAAATAAATCGGTTAAGACTTGGGGGAAGTTCCATGTTCTGAGCTGCCTTGTGGATGACAGCACCCCCTGGCATCATGTCCCTCAACCTCAGGAGCATGGGGCTGCCTGACCTGCCTCCGAGACGGGATTCCAATCTGCCAGCATCCCCCAGAAGCGGGGCAGGTGATGGTGTCTTCTCACTTAGAGTGGCCTGAGTGATCTTTCTGTATGTATCTCAGTTACGAAACAGAACACAAATCTCTCTATTTGTAGACACCTTCCTTCTTTAGGGTCCACGAAGCAGCTTATGTGGATTGGAATGTCGGGACTGTAGACTGGCGGTCACTTCTCAATGATGCATTCTTGCTCCATTAATGTCAAGTCTGAGGCTGCTGCTCTGCTCGTGTGTCTTTCTGTGCACACAGCGGCTTCTCTCATCAAGGCAGAGTCAAGTGGGATCCTTCTGAAGACATATCACCAACAAATCAAACTCCAAACATGCAAAGAGATGACACCACGAAACTGCCGTGACCAAGTTTCTACATGCATAGGCTGTAGCGACCAGTCACAAGCACGTCCTGGACTTTGGTGGTGGTACGGCTCACTGCAATTTGAGAGATAAGACGTGGGAGAACGTGCATCTTGGAATCAATGAATTATGGCACTGGTTGTAGTACTGTTACTGCAGTCTATTCACAAAAAACACAGAATCTTCCAAGGTGGCCCACCACCCCATTAAAGGCCACAGTCCTGACCCTGAGGTTGGAGTCTCTATAGCGCTCCTGAGTCTCCCAACCCCTCTCTCTATCTCATGCTTTGATCCAGCTGATCTGAGCCTACCTCAGTTTCCCAGGCACAGAGCCTTCTCACCACCACACCCTCACTCGGGTGTCCTCCTCTCCCCTCTCAGCAGGGGGTGTGGAGCTCTGAGGAGGGGGAAAGAGAGGGGGAAAGAAGGATAATGATGACTTCATGAACCATGCACATTTGCTAGAACTCATCTGTGTGACTCACAGGCAGAGACTCATCCTGTGAGCACGAAACCACCTTGAGTGGGGCAGCACTATCATACATATTTACCTTGTATCTTACCTTCTTACTAGCATATTTCTGCAAACTACCAATTTCTAGCTGCCATTTCATTATTTAATACATGGCATCTCCCTCATAAATAGGCTGACCACAGCGTCCAGCTGTCCTGGAATAGCAAATTATCAACGCTGCCTCTTTCCCACTCAAAAGTGGTCCATTTTGGACAATTTCAACCTATGAGACCATCAGCTCTTAAAACTGGAAATGATTCATCGATATATCTTGCAGTCCTTGAGATCTTCTCTCTTTACTCTCAAGGGACTCATAATTAAGAATATTTAAGCCAAAACCTGAAAGCAAAAGACTTTCCTCCCCATTCTCCAACCAAAGTTTTCATCTGTCATCCTTCAACATCAGGTATCATTTGAGGAAACAGCCCCTTGACTGACAACCAGAGCTAGGCAGCTCTGATCACATCCCCTTCCCTGCAGTGAGGACCTGAGCCCAGGTGGGTGACACAGCCGGGAAGGGTTGCACAGCATGTGTGGGCACAGGTGGCAGGACAGCCTCGCTCCTCGGACCTCCAGGTGAGCACTCTTCTCTTCTTTCCTCTGTGTCACAGGAGGCTGGTCAGCATTAGCACCATGTTCCTTTGGCATTTCTGGAATGCTTCTCTTCAAAGCCAGAGTGTGAGTGTGATAATCCTGACTTTCCATTTCACCTTCTCCCAGGAAGGCCTCCCCTGTCTGGCTCTCAGAACCCCACCCCGCGCTCTTGACCTCCCCTGCCTTTGTTCTCAGTACCCTCCCCAGCTGCCGGTCTGTCTTCCCCAAAGAGGACAAGCCCCAGCAGGCCAGGGCCTCACCCCATCCTTCCCTATCATGCATGTGCCTAGGCCCTCTGCCAAACAGGCTGCCTGAATGAACAGCCCCCATTCCTCGGGTGACACCTGAAAATCACATGCTTTGTCCTCCATGTCTGCCTTAACTCCCATGTTCTATCCTAAACCTGGATCATGGTAACAGACTTTAAAGTGCCTTCCAAAAAACAAAGGTTTGCCCTACCGCCATTGTTCTAAGGAATGGTCCACATGTGTTTCGACTCTCCAGTGCCGTAATACCTCTTCCCAGCACATTTCCCACGGAACGCTGTCCTAGTCTGCCAGTGCTGCCACACACGACAGCCCAGACAGGGGGCTTAACAACAGACATTTATTTCTCACAGTTCTGCAGGTTTGAAGTCCAAGATCAGGGTGTCAGCAGGCCTCTCTCCTTGGTTCGCAGGCAGCTGCCCTTTCACTGTGTCTTCACGTGGCTGTTTCTCTGTGCACGGGCATCCCTGATGTCACCTCTCTTCTTATAAGGACACCAGTCATATAGGATTAGGGTCTACCCATATGGCGATGGCCTCATTTTAACATAATTACGTCTTTAAAGACCCTATCTCCAAATACATATGCATCTCTAACAAAATGCATATGTTAGGACTTCAACATACGCATTTTGGGGGAGATACAATTCGGTCCTTAACACATGTGATCTCTCTAGAAATTCTGAGATACAGGTGGACCCATTTTACAGTGCCCACGAGCTGCCTGCCATCCCACACACAGTTCCTTCTTTCATTCAGCAAGTGCTCACCGAGCCGCCCACTGCCTGCTGCGTGCTTGCTGTGGAGGTGCCCCGGGTGTGGCCAACCAGAGCACATTCTCATGCTCATGCATTAGGGGGATGAGGGCAAAAACATGAGATAAATAAGGCAGCTTCTGACACCAAGCGGTACTATGAAGCCTACCAGACAGTGCAAAGGAGAGAGGTGGGGGCTGTCGGCTTAAGAACTGACTTTCTCCCACTTGTTGCACCAATCCTGCTCAAAACCTCCTTGAGGATGAGTTTCAACCTGATAAGTACCAAAAGTAGACAGCGAGGCTCACTGGACTTCAGCAAGACAGCTGATTCCTCACAGCCAGGCAGACAGCAGAACATGAGCTGCGTTGTCCTGGTTCCTGGCCCCCGAGAGGCCAGAAGGAACCCCGAAGGGAGGGCCCACATGGGGGTGGTCCCTGTCACAGCTGAGGAGCTCTTTGCTTAAGAAACCCACTGCTTTGCTAGCAGGCATAGAGCAAGCCTCTCTTTGTCTGGAGGGAGCTATAATCTCCCCTCTCAAGATCATCACATGCATAAAGATCCCTGAGACACGGCTCCAGTGCAAGAGTGGTCACGCCTTTGGGGAGTGGACAAGGTGTGGAGGACCGCCCAGCCAGGAGGCAGCCAGACAAGGGTCTGGAGAAAGAGCTTTCTGAACAGAGTGAAAGCAAGTGCACAAGTCCGAAACGAGAGTGAGTCTAGGGTGATTCCTCAAACAGAGAGAAAGCCACAGTGGCCGGGGTAGAACCAGCAAAGATGTCAGGGAGGGAGGCCCCTGGACGGGAATGGAGGGCTGGGCTGTGTGAGCCTGCAGGCCATGGACAGGACTCTTTGATCCAGAGAGTAGCCCCAGAGCTATATAGTTTTATTCTTAATTTGTGGACAAGAAAATACTCTCAGAGAGAGAAGCAAGATTCTCTATTGCATGGTTCCTGAGTGGTGGGCTGGGGGCTGTGTTAGGGGCTGAATGTTTGTGCCCTCCCAAAATCTGTATGTGGAAGACCTACCCCCCAATGTGACTATATTTGGAGGTGGGCCTTTGGGAGGTAAGATTAGGATTTAGGTTTCATTTTAAGTTTAGATGAGGTCATGAAAGGGTGGGGCCCCCATAATAGGATTAGTACCCTCCTAAGAAGATGAAAAGATCTCTTTTTTTTCCTCTCTATCATCTCCCATCTTCCCTTTCCCTTCCTCACCATACACATATATGGAAGAAAGGCAATGTGAGGACACTGTGAGAAGCCATTCATCTGCAAGTCAAGAAGAGAGCCCCCACCAGACACCAAATCCACCAGCACCTTGGACTTCCCAGCCTCTAGAACTATGAGAAATAAATGTGCATTGTTTAAGCCACCCACTCTATAGTATTTTGTTATGGCAGACTGAGCTCACTAAGGCCAGGCCAGAATCCAGATCCTTCTGGCTCACGTCTAGTTTGTTCCGAAGGACTTGGGGCTTCATTTCAGCCAAGGGGTCACAGGCTGGGGGAAGCCAGAGGAAGATTCGGTGGAGCACCACTGAGTCAAGGATCTCTCCACTGGCAATCCAAACCTTCCTTCAGGTTAACGGAAGGAAACCACACCATAGACACAAAAGCAAGGAGGGTGTTTATTACACCAGAAACCGCAGGGAGTGAGTAGGCTGGCACAAGGTTATGATTCAGGTAGAACTCTGGCAGTGATATTAGGAGCACATGTCCTATTTGTGGCCGGATGATTATTAATAACTCAAGGTACTCAGTGTGCAGCAAAAACTCACCCTGAATATGAACACAGAAGTCTCCCATGAGTACAGGCTTACTCCGGGTACCAGACCAAAGGGGCCTCCCTCCTGTTGATGCTGAATGACTTGGGGTGGGAGGTTTTTTGCTGCCTCACAGGACTTGCAGGGTTTGTCAAGCACAATAACAACACTGGCTCACACTAACGTGGCATTTGCATTTTATAACACACTTGCACACTCTTCCTCACATAATCCTCACAGCACTCAGGGGTAGATATGTTTGGCCCCATTTTACGGATGAAGATATTTGAGAATGAGAGTGATGAGGTTATATGCCAAAGGGAAAAGAGATATAAAGTGGTAGAAAAATCACTTAAATCCAAGTCTGATGCTGCCCATTCCCCATAGAACATCCATCCACCATCCACTGTTCCTTCTATATACCTACTGTGCTTGCTGGGATGGGCTTGGGAAATTCTGCAACACCAACCTCTCCAGCAAGGACTTGAAGCTCACCAGGGAAACACATGGCATGTCCATATTTTCATAGAACACTCACATCCAGGGACACACCAGGCAAGGCCTCAGGGGCTGAGCAGAACTGAGAAGAAGTGATAGGCAGAGGCGAGCTGAGAAGAGGGGGAGGAGGAAGAAACAAGCCCTAACTACACTAGCCAAGCACCAACTCCCATGAAGACCACAGGGACAGGCCTACTTTATTCCCTGCGCAAGCCAGGCAGCTTTCCACCTGCAGCAGAAGTGGCCTTCTGGAAACATAAAAGAGAATCCTATTGTTTGAATGCAAAACTGTAGATGTTTCCCATCACTCAGCTCCTAACCTGGAGGCCTGCCCAGCACCCAGCACACCCGAACCACTCCCAGCCTCCTGTGGCTCCTCTTAACCCTCTCTGTTCCAGCTGCACGGTCCCTGCACAGACTGTGACTGCTAGCCAGAGGGATGTTCTTTTCTCTTTACCTCCTTAATATCCACTCATCATTTGCATCTGAAAATACTGGTCACTTTCTTCAGGAAGCCTCCTGGGATTGCCCAGGATTGCTCTGTCCCTTCTTCCCTTCCTGCTGTTCCCACAGTCCCCATTTTACACAGGAGTACTATTCTCCCCACCCTCAACTTGGCAGAAGCACAAGGTGAGCAGATACCTGTGAATTTTGTTCATCAGAGCATCCCACAATTGTAGCCCAGGACTTCAGTAGAGGCCAGACTGAAGGGTAGATGGATGAACAATTAGACAGATGGGTATTCCCTGCAGAAGCTCCACCTCTGGTCAGCTGTGCTCAGCTGTCCAAGTGTGGGTGGGGAAGGGAATGGAAAGGAAGGGCTGGAAATGCCATGGGAAGGAAGAGAGAACAGGGCCTGGAAGATGGGCTGGGATGGGCTGGGCTGGGCTGGGTGGAAACTCCGCATGTGTCTGCTTCCAGGAAAAAAGCCCTGGGGGCTCTGCACTCTTGTTCCTGAGGCTCAGTCATACAAGCACACCTTGGTGCAGCCAAGGAGACGCCAGACATCTGTGCCCAGCGTCTTGGTGGCCCCGGGCCTCACCACCCCATGTGCTGGGCCAGCAGGGCAGATGAGGGATGCTAGGCCTCAAGCTTCCTGTGTGTTCCTAGAAGTTGGGAGTCCCTAGGACTCTGTGGGGTTATCTGCATGCAGCCAGTAGACACAGAGCAGCCAGCTCACTCAGCTGTCCTATGGCTGGTCACTCAAGGGCTTACCCCATGTTCCCATCCTCTGCTGCAGAGAGCCAGGCCCAGGTCTCAGCCCGGCTGACCATTCTGGGTCCCTCCAGGTCACAAAAGCTTCTTACCATAAGAACAATAGACAGGGAGAGAAGTGGGGGAAGGTCATGCTACATCTACTTCACAGCTGAGGAAAACCAGGCCCAGGGTGTTCTTTTACATATTCTAAGACCCCCGTCAAGTGGGTGGCCCAGCTCCTTGCTGACTCCTGCTGACAGGAGACACAGCGGCACCCACTGCATCCTGTGCACAGGCACCCTCCTCGGGCCTCAGAGCATTATCTCAGGGCCAGAGAAATAAATAAACCAGGAAACAACCACCAAAAGAAAACATAAACACACACACGCATGCACAGAACTTAACGTACAGCATTCTCCAGCAGCCTCATTATTCAAAAAGAACAGAATCAGGTTTCCACAGATCGTCCGGAAAGCAGATACCCCCAGAAACTCCCCACACTGCGATTAGTTCTCCTAATGAACAATCACTGCACATTCGCCACTCAACACAAGCAGGTAGGTGGGCAGAGCTGAGTCAGCCCCGCGCTCCCAAGCAGCGGGGAGGCCAGGTGCGAGGACACTGCTCCTGGGCTCTCAGCGGAGACAGGTGTGCTGTTCTCACTTGGCCAGCCAGGCCATGGGTCCGGCAGAGCACCCAGGAGCAGCACTGACTCAGCCCTCCCAGACGGACGCCACGCAGGCCGAGCTCTGCTTCCTCAGAAAACAGAACTCCCGGGACCCAGCCCAGGTCCGCAGCAGCTCGGGCCCTGTCACGACAGCCCCGGGGGCTGGTTCCCAGCTGCTGCTACCCAGCCCAGCAGTGAGCATGTCACCGCAGATACACAGGCATCTTCTCAAAATGCATAAAACTGTACTTTTGGAGCAACAGAGACACTTTAAAGTATCACTTTTGTAAAATAAAACAAATTATAGAAAAGCATCATCTAGTCGGGCAAGGTGGCGTATGCCCGTAGTCCCAGCTACTCGGGAGGCTGAGATGGGAAGATTGCTTGAGCCTCCGAGTTTGAGGCCACAGTGAGCTGCGATTGCGCCACTGCACTCCAGCTTAGGCAACAGAGCAGACCCCACCTCTAAAAAACAAAAAAAAATCAGCTACTTTGTGGGTGCTAAATTTTCCTGAGGATGTGGGGGGTGTGTGTGTGTGGGGGGGTGGTGTGTGTGAGTGAAGAATATGAGATTTACTAGCAAATTACTTTCAATTCATAATTAAAAGCCAAGAGAAATCAGAATGGTTTTAAATACTGAACCTATGATGTGTGACTGATTTTTTTACATATATAAATAATATATAATAATATAAATATGAAATGATATATATTTATTTATATAGCTAGCTAGCTAGAGCCAAAGAACTCTCATCCACACGGGACAGATTCAGGAAACACAAGTGATATTACTTTAGTATCATATAAGCTCCCTGCGAGATAGTGAAGTTATCTTCCATTTTGCCACGGCTTCCACATTAAATCACCAAAAAAGGGTATAATAATATTCAACTTCACATACTTAATTATGCTGATAGTCACATTAGAAGGAACTTCTTACGGAGTAAATTTGATGTCATTAAAATTCAGTCCTGCTGTAGCACATTTGAAATGTGGGATTAAGTACGCTCTGAAGTACCTTTAACATCTCACATCTTTTTTAATAGATTGGCTTATTTTAAGGAAAAAAAATTAAGAAAGTCATAGTCATTTCCTTTTTTTTACTCAGTCTTTGAAAGGCAATTACCATCTCTTTGATACAAAAATACTACAAGGACTATTTCAGGTCAGATCCTTCAGGCCTGAACTGAACCCCAGCTGGGAGTCAGTGCAACACTGCTGCAGTCTGCCTGGCTCCGCAGTGGTCCGAATGAGAGGGATCCCCGGAAATCGCGCAGCCAGCAGGCTCTCTTCCAGGCCTCTGGGCACCTCGAGGCGACCTTCTGGCTGAGGGACAGGAGAAGGATCACTGGACAGGCTTACCCGTTGACTTTTGTGGGTAAGACTTTTCTTGAGCAGAGCATTCCCAGACAAATGAAAATAATAGAGTCGAAAGCCACTAATCTACATAACCAATAATCATGTTCCAGAGAGGAGACAGAAGCTCAGAGTGGCCCAGGTCACCAGGTCATTCAGCAGCAAACTCCAGACTGGGAGCCACATTTTTGAATTTACAGGACAGGATATGTCTTGCCTCTATGCCACCCTGCCTGTTGCTCAGGGTGCTGGGATAAAAACCTCTTTCAACCTCAGCCTATATCACTTCAAAATTCTTAACTGTAAAAAAAAAAAAAAGTCACTTGCTAAAACATGATTTTATGATTTCCTTTCACTTCTTTCCCACTCACAAAACATTCCTTAAAAATTGTGTATTTTAAGCTTGCTTCTTATTGTCCTTAAGACCCTTATGGCTCAGATCGCCCAGCAAATACACCACCGACACACCACTCTATGTGCACAATGACCAAGCTGCCCCGGACACCGCTCCCCTTGTCTTAGTAAGGACATGGGGGAACCCAGCACCCTTTGTTAAAGCTCTCAGCTGGCGGGAGCTCCACACAGAGCAAAGACTGCATTTCTCTTCCTTAAGCGCTGCAGAGCCCCGCAGCTAACGTCAGGCCAGGCTTTTAATTATAACTTGAAAGACTGGCTGTATGAGGTCTGTTGCCCTATTCTCAGAAAGTTTTTGTCACTGCAGTAAGTCACTTAAGTGCCCTCCACTGTGACCCTGTAAGTGCAAAGCTCTTATGCAGCGACCTCCAGAGCAAACCAGTCCTGTCGGGGTAGGGGCCAAGGCTGGCGGAGACACCACCCAGGAGTATATCCTTAAAGATGCACGATGGAATGAGCGTCCGACCCTGCTGGACACACCTGCTACAAAACCAAAGCTTCCCAATGGTTTCGGATCAAGGTGATGCTACCAGGGGCAAGCTTAATCCCCTCATTGGCAGGTAAATCAGAAGTTTCCCCAAACTCCAGTGGAGCAGATTGGAGCAGGGTGATGAGACAGAACACATCGGTCCTGCTGGAAGTTAATGAATCCGTTTAATTTAATCATTACTCAGTCCTTGGCCTTTGCCTACTACTTGCCCCTAGCTCTGCAGGATGGCTTTCAAACTTTTCTAGGAGTAGACCCTTTCTCCAGCTGAAACTGTACAAACATAATGTCAAGGTACAAAACAGCTTGAAGAAAAACTGCAGAGTGGGGCAGTGGGGAGGGGCGGCCCTTCTCCTCCCTGCACCTGCCCCATCCTACCGAAGTGTGTCTGGGGAAGCTCCTTGGATATAACCTTAAAGGCACAACTCTGCTGGGGCCCTACTGCTACGGTTTATCGAAAATACCCAGGCCCCACCCAGAGTCCCAGGAGATTCTAACCCGGAACCTCTCCCTCCCCAAAGCCCAAGACTGGCTCCTTCCTCCCTCTTGGCCAAACCCGTCCCCAGGGCCTGCCCCCTCCATCTCCTCTCCATGTCCACGGACAGGGCCTCAGGTCGTGGCACTGCCAGGGTCTGAGCATTTCCACCTGGTTCTCCTTCCCACTGCTCCCCTCCCAACAACGAGCCTCAGGGCTGGTGCAGTGAGCGAGGACAGATTTCAGAAACTGAGACCTCACTCATGCTGGGTGGGATGGGGTGGTAGGGAGGCTCAGTCTGGCCATGCTAGAGGGAGCCCAGGAAAACCCTCCCCCCTTCAGCGCACCATCATCATTAGGGCTCCCCGAACACCATCCCACCCGCAATGGACATCTCCTGTTAACAAGCCATGACATGACAAGGGCTAAGTGCAAGATGTTTCAACCCCACCCATCTGGGAAAAAGCTAAATCCTGTATTTATAGAACACTTTGGTTTAATTGCTGCTGAGCTGTTTCTGTCCAGCTCTAGGAGAATTCATATCTCACAATATGCACAAAAGCAATAGCTAAAGAAATAATGGGCATGACACATAGTAACATCATAATTGTCCCTAGCACCACGTCAAGAGGCCAGCGAAGAAGACAGGCATCAGAACATGGCTGTGTGCAGAGGCTCCTTGGCCAGCCAGGAGAGCTAAACCAAAGATCTGCCAGGAGTCACCCTTGATGTTTTCCTGCCTGCCCCTCACATACACATGGGGAGGGGGTGAATTAACTTCCCAGTGGGATCCAGCCTTTCCAAAGGCTGGAGGGCAGTCTCACAGAGGCCCCGCCAGCCCAGAGGCTGCCATGTGCAGAAGGAGGAGCATTCGGCCTGATTTGTAATGAACTGAAAAAGAACAGGCAGGTGCAGGCAACCTGGTGACCCAGAGAGCGTGGACAGCTAGCTTAGCAATGACCTGCACTGGCAAGCTTCTGCAAATGGGCCTTGGCAAAGAACAAGTCTGGGCTCCTCCCTTCCCTCCCCTGGGGTCCACTGGATGCCTGGAGCACCAGCCCACCGCCCATGGTGCCACAGGCAGGAAGAGCCTGATGTATGCACTGGCTGGCACCTGGCAGGAGGTGCTCCACACACACGTCTCCCCTCTTCTATCTCTCCCAAACGAGCACTGATAAATTCCCGGTCCACACATGCCCGGGACAGAGAGAACAGCATTTCCTCCAGTGGGAGGCCTGTGACTTACAAAAAGGTCACCTGTCTCAGAAAAAAGCACATGTAGGAAATGACATATTTATACTTGGCAAAATCTAAGACCCAAGGACGTCACACTCGGTGCCTGTACTCAGATTCAGATACGTGTAAAGAGGACTGGAGCAGGAGGCAAGGTGTGCTTCTCAGCACAAAGAGCTGCCTGCGGTCCCCGACCTCCCCCGCCAACCCCCTTCCAGGCTGGCAGCTAAAAGACGGTTGGTGGTCTCTGGAGACTGTCCTCCTCCAAAATTCAACAACAGGAACAACAAATATCTACATTTACTAAATTAACACAAAGCAATTAACATACACTCTGAGCAACCAAGCAAGGGAAGAGACAGGGACAGGGTAAACGTTTCCAAAGCTCTCTCTGGCTTTGCAAGACATCCATGATGTCCTATTATTTAAAATACAGTTTAAGAAAGTTTCCATATGGAAATATACCATAATACATTTTAGAGGTTTGGAATTTTTCTACAAGTTTAGAAATTACATTCCAACTAATCTATCATGATTTTAGCAATAAAACTATACATTGCTTAATGCAAAACTCTTGTTGGCTTTCCATCTCTAAACCTCTGGAGGTTCATTCAGTCCAGAGAACTAAGATCATTTTCTACTGTTAAGAGTTAGGGTAAGATTTTTGCTTGTGCTAACACAATTTTCTGGGTCTCATTCAACCCAAAAAGTGCATGGCTCATCTTGCAATAATTGGTGCATCTCTGGACAGGAACTTTTCCCTGGAGTCTCATTTATGTGCCTTTCAGAAATTTAAGGAAGTACATTTGCTCTAATGAGAAATTTCTCATGAATCAGTAAATCTATCAATGTTATCGGCAACACATTTAAGAAGAGACCATGTAAGCCAACCACTTATACCCATTGGAAAATGTGTCAAAGCTCAATTTAGTATGTTTAATATATTGAACCAGGGCTTTAATGCTTCTGTGATTAGAAAGACCAATTAAAAACTTTACTTAAATTCTATCATTCCCCGCAGACCCCCCTGGAGGCTCTAGTGAGTTGCTGCACAGCCCACGAGCACCACCTGTGACCACTGCTGGTCCTGAGTTTAACACCCGATCATGCCATCCTTCAGCCACTGTCTCTCTGTCAAGTACCAGAGCCCAAGTCTCTTGTCCCAGGATCATGTGCAAAAAAATAGTTCCTCTTGCTAAAATGAGAGATCATTTATCAAAATATGTTATCAACAAAAGTGACCACAGAGCATTTCACAGTCCAACATGAATGTTAACCAGCAGAAGAGTTTCTCACTGGAAAGATGTTCTGCCATCGTCACCCTGCCTGCCTCTGGGGAATCCACTATGCAACCCCGGGGTTGTGAAGACTGCAGGGTACACAGAGCCCTGCCACTGTCCCACCCCAATCCATCACCCAGCACCCCAGGGATGTGTGCCACTGGCTTTTCCAAGATGTGGGATGGCTTTGGCCACAAGTGCCACCCAACCCTTCTTTCTCTCTCTGGACCATTTCAACTCAGTCAATTCAATTCTCCTTTATTTGCCAGTTCCTATGTGCCAGGCAATGTACTAGTCTTTTTGTAAACATGGCCTCATTTAGATCCCATACAAACTTGGTAGAGTCAATAATAACATTCCCATTCTGCAGGTGAAATGGAGCCTCAGAGTGGCTAAGTAACTTGCCCACATTAGCGATGGTTCTGATTAGGTTTGCCCACCACTGAATCCCAAGCGCTTCACTCTAGCTCCCAAGAGACACAGTCTCATAGGGACACGAGCGTGCTGCACACTGACACTCACACATACGCGTGCATCTGTGAAAAGGGCGCACACAGGTGTGTGTCTGCATGAGTTACTGTAAGTCATTATCGTTTATCAACATGCTTAATGTCCACTTTTAAATCTAATTGTAAGTTCCTATTATTAAACTCTTACATGTTATTTTTCTTTAACTGCCTGTGAATTGCACACAAGACAGGCAGCAGAGAAGGCAGAAACATTCCCGATCTCTTATCTGAGCTTAAAATGTTGAGGAGCTGACATTTAAGATCACCAGCTCCAGTTCTGACAGGATTACAGAGGAAGAGGTTGGGAAACGCCTGCAGTGGCCTTGGGGGGTTGAGGGTCTCTGCTGAACACCACAGCTATGCTCAATAATATTTGCCTGCCTGAGATGGTTTGAAACCATCAGCAGAGCCCACCGGAGCCCATTTTCCAGGAATTAATATGCTATATTTGATTAAGATACTTATATTCTTATAGAAGTAAAATGGATCTGAAATCATAAACAAACAAAAAAACACCACCAGAAAAAGTGACTGAAATCTCACAGGCACTTGACCTCAACTCTTCTCAAGAATTTAGGGAAAATTATTCAATTCAGAGAGCCTCCGCTATCAAGATGGGTTTATTTAATAATACCCAAAAAGCTTCCCTGCCTATATGTGCCATTTTTATGTGTCTGTTGAAGCTGATGACACTCGGAGCATGTAATGCTTTTACATAGAGAAGGGGTCAGAAGAGAAAAAAATCCATACATAACAAATATTTTGTTACACAATTGACCTAATAAATATGCCAATGGGGTAAAAGTTATACACACACGAAAAAACCTCATAAGGCTTTTCCTGCACAAGATTTCAATTATAGCACAATTCAAGAATTGACACTCCATCAGCAAGTGCCAGGATAAACTGTCAGAGCAAAGAAATCCAACAGCAAAACCATCTTCCTACTTGAGCAAGACTCTGCCTTTCTGGCGCATGACCCCGATGTGGAGCACCACACTTCCTGAAATACAGTTAGCATCAAAAATAACACCCCCTGCATTTCCCCAGCACAGACCCCATTCAGGTGAGCACTTTCGGGAGCACAAGCTGGGACAAACTTTCCAGAAAGCAGACTCTTTGGAAACAGAAGAAGGCGCCCGACTCAGAGTTCTGGTGTGGGCTTGAATTGTATTGTTGTTCTGGAAGCCACCTCCTTTTGGGTCAGTCCTGGCCTGGGGGTCACCCTCCACATTTACCTAGGACCTTATTTTATATATTTAGAAGTCTAAATATATAGCACACTTCCCCTTTAAGAACGCCGGAGCATGATATCAGTTCTGCTTCTCATTCTTGGCTGTTCCAGACAGCATGACCATGGCCTCACCAGGCTCTGTCCACAGCGGCACTCACACCAGGGTGACAGTGAATGAAATAATGAACACGAGATGCGCATTCTCTCCCCTGAGCCCCACAGCCGCAGGGCAGCCAGACTGACCTTGTTCAGGAGATGAGTCTGCAGCTACGGAGCCACAGGGCGGGACTGAGGGAGTCCAACTCCAGTCTGTCCAGGCCCCGCAGGGGCTAGCCAAGCCGGGCTTGCTTCCTTTTACAATGTTAAATTGTATGTGGCCTCCTGCCTTTCCTTCTTAAACTTTTTGGACAGTTGATCAAAGTGGAGATTGAAAAGCAAAGTCACCAAGAAGCCAAGAGGTGCCTGGAGCAGGGGGTATGGTGAGATAGTCCCCAACAGGAGAGGAGGCGGACACAAAGAGAAGCAAGTGGAGTGGATGGGTCAGTTTCTAACACACATTCCAAGTTAGAGTCACACCTGACTTCAAACTAGCCTAATCCCTGCTCTCTATTTATATCCCAGGTACTATTTCTGAGAAATACCGGGGAGCATTCTTTTAATAGAATCTAGAAATCTTCCACCATTGGAAATTCTGAATTCCAGCTCTTAGGAAGTCAAGTGTATCCTGGGAAAGAGACTATAGTCATTTGTTGTCTACCCAATTCTCGTCCCTTCCTTCCAGCTTCCCATCAGATCCTGGTTTGATGGGTGGTGGCGGGTTACTGTGTCTAGGCTCAGGTGATGGATACAGATTATTGTAAGCCAGTGGTCATAATACTATTTCTTGCTTATCTTGCCTCCCTTGCAGCTATTGGCAGTGCGTGCGATAAAACCTGAGAAGAATCTCAGTTCTGGCCAATAAAACCTAAGCAGAATCCTGCCCAGCAGATTTCCAGAAAATCTTTGCAATCCTGATAAAAGGGAATCAGAAGCACTGGTACTGACCTCACCCCTCTTCCTCCTTCAGATTAGGACATAGTGGCGAGCACTTTAGCAGCCACCTTGTGGCCATGGGTTCAAGAGAATTAGAGAGAGGTCAACCCAGATGGGTCAAGCTTCTAAACCAGAGCCAGTGATCTTGAGACTCCTTATGGGTGAAAAGCCAGCCATTTGTTGGTCAGTTTTCTGTTCCCCACACCTGAACAGATTCATAAATGACATACCCATACACATTTTATTTATGAACATCAATAATTCAGTGATAACCACTATAATAATTCATTTCCTATATATAACCATTTCTTAATCTAATAAAGACTTCCATAAAATGTGTCTAATTGAACCCACTAACATCTCGTTACCAGGTGAGTGTGTTTTCTCCATTTCAGAGACAAGAAAATACACTCGAAGAGGTAAGGTGATAAGCCCAGGGCAATCACCACTTGGTCTTCTCCGCGGAGCTTCCAGGGAATCACCACCAGCCAGCAATGTGATGCAGACAGTACAGCTCATCAGGTATCTGGAGAAGGGAGGCCACCCTGGAGGCGGGAGAGTGTCCCTCCACATGGCATGGCAGCCTGGTATGCTCAGAGCTCCACAGAACTGGTCTGCTTACATGGAGGGGGGGGCAATAGGGTGCTGAGGTAGGCAAAGGCTCACCTAAAGAAGCAGTGGAGCCTCGCTGAAAACTCCACCTCTGCTATGGACAAAATTGTGTCCCTGCAAATTCCTAGTTGCAGCCCTAACCATAAATGTGATTGTATTTGGAGACTGAGTCTTTAAGGAGGCAATTAAGGTTAAATGAGGTCATAAGGGTGGGGCCCTAAACCAACAGGATTAGTGTCATTATAAGAAGAGACACCAGGGATCACTAACTGTTGCTCCTCGCACAGAAAAGAGGCCATGTGAGGACACAGCGAGAACACAGCCGTCTGCAAGCCAAGGAGGGAGCCCTCACCAGAAACCAGCCCTGCCTCTGGGACCTTTATGTGAGACTCCCAGCCTCCAGAACTGGGAGAAAATAAATGTTTGTGGCTTGAGCCATGTAGTGTGTGGCACTTTGCTATGGCAGCCCAAGCATCAAGTGACAGACAATAACCTCCTAACAGGTAATGCCAGTGGCTTCCATTTCTTTTGGGATAATGAGCCATTTTAGTATTGGCTCTGGCCTAACCTTTGGAGGTGGGGTGCTCCAAGGACTAAGCTGGTCTCTTGTGGAATTCCACCTGAAAGCCAGTCTCCCCTAGCTCTGCAGTATCAACCAACTCCGACATTTGTGCCCCGGAGGCTCTGAGCCCTACAGGACATTCAGCAGGGTGAGGCAGGGTGCTCTCTGATGAGAAAGCCCTTAGTCCAGTGAGAAGCAAAGCCAAGCTTCTGGGGGCCTGCACTGTGTGCCCATGGATGGAGCAGGGTCTCAAGATATCCTAACAAGTAGGGAGGGCCATTGCAAGGGGAACACATTACATACCCATCAGGCACTGCAGAGAGAGTGCATGGACTCAACCTCCTGTCTCAGTCCCTACCATTACAAGCAATTCAAATTACATTTGGTGAAAAAGATAATATTTCTGGCCAGGGAGAGACAGTGATGGCTGCATCGAGGACAGTTAGAATAGAAAAAGGCAGACAGAGGGAGAGATGTTTTGGAAAATGAATTATTAGGACCTTTTGATTGATTTGATGTGTGTGTGCAGGCATATGTTTGTGTGGTGCATGCAGGGTGTGTGTGCATATGTGTGGGTGTGCATGTACTTGTGCATACGTGTGTATTTGTGTAGAGGACTGTGGGGGGTGTGGGTGCCTATGTGTATGTGTGTGACATTTGTGGCATGTGTGTTTGCATATGTGTGTGTGTGCACGTGTGTGGTGTGTATGGCAGGGCAAGGAGACAGAGACAGAAGCCGTAGGAGACGGGTCTCTGCCATTCTCCTGGGGCTCCAGGCACTGGTCAAAGGGTGATACAGAGGTGCCTTCCTCCCACCCTCACAACTGCCTCCCTGTCCTCATTTTACAGAGGGGGACATGGGGCACAGCAAGGGCTCCCACCTTCCATGCTGCAGGCAGGGCCAGGGCCCCTTCAGGCCCAGAACACCATGTTCCCCTGTGTTAAAGCAACCTGCTTTTCTCTGTCAGCCTCTGGGCTGTGCCCAGAGCAACAAGTGAGCACTCATTCATTCACTCACTCACTCATTCATTCCACCCAGTGGGAGGGGTCAGCTTCACTCTTGTCCACCCAGGGAGGTCACCCCTGAGGAGACCTGGAGAGGAGTGGAGCTGGGGAGGACACTGGGTGGCCACTGCTTGGCTTTCCCCAGCCTACCTGGGGCAGAGGAGGCAAGGACTGGAGCAAGGGCCTCTGTACTGGTGGACGGAGCAGGGGAGCATTAACAAGAAGCTCTTGGGGTGAACCCCGGCTTCAGAACAGTGTTACCGTCTCAATTCCATATCACGTGAGCTTCGTCTCTCCAAAACTCCCCCACTCACCACCCCGTCCTAACCAGAATGCTGCTGACCCTGTCCAGGGGAGGCCCACCCTGGCCTTGCCTCTTCCATGGAGGCCCCTGGCCCACCACGCTGACCTGCCGAGTCTGGCAGTTACAGCATGCATTGCCCTTCAGCAACACCTTCCACATCAGCCACCCTGAGGTAATTTGAACGTAAAAGGAACAGAATTTAAATTACTCTGGCTCATTTACAGTTGTCCTTGCTGGAGGAGAGGAAAAACAGCTGCGGGAGAAATTTCACAGTGATGGTTAATAGGGCTCCCAAGGAAATGTAAGCCCTGAAGCCATATTGTAAACTAAATCTCACTCTTTTGTGCCTGAGCAAATTCCAGAAGAAATGCCTCATGGAAGGCATGTTTCTGGACCTCCAGAACCCTCCTACTGATGGCTGACATGAAAGGCATCCAAGAAGAAGAACACTGACCAGCTACCATAAAGCAACCCCATCCCCTGCTCCCATCCCTGCTGTCTCAAATCGCGTCACCCTCTAGAATGTTACCATGTAGACGATACGACTGAAAGTGTGAAGGTCAGCTCCATCAACCACATGACAAGCTATGAGAGTCTGAGCCACACATTCCAGGCCCTGTGTCCCTTCTGGGTCCTCAGCACCGTTGGCCTTAACGTGCAAATGATAAGCCTCCTCTAAAACGCGAGAGTTCAGCTGTCATTTTTAAGGGCAGTAAGCTTCTCCACACAAACACAGGCATGGGGTCTTGCTACATCATGTGTATTCCCTCAAGACAGGTCCTCAAGGCCAGGCCCTTCCCTGGCCACTTTCAGAACACAACCCAAACACAGAGAAGGTGGAAGGAAGACACCGGGCACAGCACCTTTCAAATACTGGGGAACAAGAGAATCACTGGTAGCATGTGCCTGATGCAGAGCCCCAGGCCCCATACCAGTAGAATTCCGTTCTGCAGGAGATGGTGCAGCCAGGGTCGGGCAGGTATATGCATGCCCTCTCCATGCCAATGCAGATGCTGATACACAGGTCCCTGGATCGGACACAGTGTTCCACTCACTATCCAGCATAGTTAGTCTTGTGTACAGTAGAAACTTAATAAATTATTGCTTAAAAACGACTGAAAAAGGAAGTTGCTATGTTGTAATGTGTATTATGTCACAAAGATTGACTGCATGACACATCATTCAGCTTTCCGACACGAAGAAGCACTGTTCTATTGTACTAAGATTCAGCAGTTTCCACGTTCCCGTACTGATCTTCCCATAAACACTGGGTCTGATAAATGTGTGGGGGTTGGTCAGGGGTAAAAAGGACATTCTTTGTTCAAACAAGTTTGAGGAATACTGGATTCCACTGGAATATACAGTTGCAGGCCTTCTCAGAGCCTTCGACATGTTCATGGACATTACGCATCTTTAAGAAGAAATGATAGTGTATTAACATTTCCCAAACTTATTGGAGCAAAGAACTTTCTTTTATTTTTTAATGGAACATATTTTAGCATCATGAAATATAAGTTGGGAAATTTCCAGTTTTACCCTTTCACAAAGCTTTCTAGTTTTCAAAATGCTTCTGTAAATGTGAATCTCCTGGAATACCCAAGCCCAATTCCTGCCTCTGCAGCGACACCTGGACAACAGTCAAGAGGCTCCATGTGTGTTTACTTGAGAATGAGTGAAAGGATTCCTCAAGTGGGAATTCTGGGAAACAAACAGAGCAATTATCATAATGCCTTGATTCCAAGACACATGATCCATCTGATAACAACTTGCCAGAAAATAAAAAATAAATACATACATACACACCTACATACATACAAAGCAGTGAGAGCATCAACCTGGTAGACCAGGTCAGCCTGGGGTAACTAACAGATCAGCCAATACCCTAGTAGCTCACACGCAAAACAGCTTCTTTCTTTCTCATGCTAATCAGCCATTACAGTAATTCTGGGGCTGTGCTCCTCAACCGCTCCCTCCGGGTTGTAGAGCAGAGCACCCCAAACACTGGCATCACCGTGCAGAGTGCAAGAGCGCTCTGAAGAGCACATGCCAATGATTCACTCCCACTGGAAGTGACACACAGCACCCCAACTCAACCACTCACCAGGCAGAATTGCGCCTCAGGCTCACCCCACCTCAAGAGGCCCAGGAGTCAGCCGTGCCCAGCGCCACCAAGACGAAGAGCTGGGAATACCGCCCAGAGCACTGATGACAACTATGGCGGGCAAGTCTGCTGCAAGCCCATTCATGTGACACATCCTAACTTCAGCAATACTAAGATATAAAGAAGGACCTTAACATTTAAGAAAATGGAATTCAAATGCCATGCTTAGATTCTACCCATGTTTACTGAGTAGTTAATTTTTGCATAGATATGAATCTGTACACATATTGGCCAAGTACCTATTTATTAAACAACAGCTCTCGGTGAACAACCTGCCTCGTCAAGGCTGGAATGAACTCTCCAGTCTGGGTCCTGAAGGTCCCACATCCTCTGTGCCACCTGCCCTGACTCTCAAATCCAGGCTAGCTATAAAGGAGACAGTGGCTTTTCTCAACATTTATTCCCTGCCCCTTAACAGCCGCACATAGAAATCCTGAGCCCTTCTCCCACCTTCTAGGGCCCCGAAGGCACTGCATTCAAGTTTGCAATTGCACAAATCCATGCAGTGTGAAAACTCCCCTCCCAACAGCCCCCACCAGGACATTTGTGATGCTGCAGTAGTAGGAGTAATTCTTTACAGGCCTCTGATCTTAGCAGGGAAAGCAACATGCCAAGCACAGAACTATGAATCAGAGGGCTCCCAGCAGAACCACCCTGCTGCAGGAACCACGAGCCTCTGTCAGCTCCTTGGTCCCAAAGGTGAGTGACCCTTCGCATGTGTTCTCCTATCTAATTATCATAGCCACCCCTCGGGGCGGCTGGGGAGATGTACAATCATCCTATCTTACAGATGAGCAAACATCTACCACACAAGGAGCTGGCTCAAGGTCACTTGGCTAATTTGTGTCTGAGCTCACTGGATGTCCAGCGCTTTTAACTCCTCTGCCATTGGCCTTCTGCAGAGGCTCGTGTGGGAGTTCACTTTGCAAAGATCCTCAGACCAGGCCTCCCAGTCCTGAAGGAACCTGACTAGGACACAGAGCACCAGGATAGGAGGAGGTGGGAACAGGCTGGAGCCAGGTGGTTGGCCTCACCCTTCACATGCCCTCATCCCACCAAAGACACAGCATTACCCTCCCCTGAATGCCCCAGGCGGGTGTTCTGTAAGTTGTATCATGACACACAAACATATGCACTCTGTACGAAAAATGACCCAGCGGCTTCTGCAGAGATGAGGCATGCTTTCTCCCATGGACACGTATCGGCAGCTCCTTCTCTCTACCCACAGGACGGTTCTTCCAGGAGAACGGTCCCTTCCCCGTTCCCAGCCAGTACAGCAGGTGCTGGCTTATGCCATTTACCATGATCCTTCCAATGACAACAGTGACTGACCAGGGTGGCACGTGCCCCAGTGCCACTGATGCGGGAGGCACCCGTGCTGGCCTCCAGGAGAAAAGCCGCTGAGCGAATGAGGAGCACCTGCTCCACACCCGGCTAAGGACGCTGCTTTGGGTGCTCTGGCCCTTTGCCAGCCTGTGTCAGAAGATGAAAAGCAGTGTGCCTTGCAAATGCTAGTCACTGAATGTTACCTTAGCCTGCAGCCAAGGAAACATCAAACCTTAGTAGAGGGCCTATAGGTACACATGCAATTCTAGCATGTTCTTGGTATACACAAAGGAGACACTTTATTCCTTCCTCATAAAGCCAGAAAAAGGAAGAAAGAAAAAATCCATCTAAAACACTAGCCAGTTTTTTTTCCTTAACAATGGATCTTATTATATTAGGGAAAATTATTTGAAAAATTAGAATCACATGTTAAATGTACATTGAGATGCTTACTGTTTAAAAGAATCCTAGAGTAAATCCTTTGGCAAACAAATAATTACTGCCAGAATTTAATTTGTGTGTGTTAGATACATAATTGTTTTAAGTTTTTAAGATGTACTAATGTCTGCCCGGGAAGGGGCACTTGAGAGGGCACCTAGAGAGCCAGAGGCACCTGTCATGGGACAAGGTATTAATATTATAAAAGACAACCTAATAAAAAACCAAATAACCCCCCAAACTTCCCTAAATTAGTTGGGCTCCCAGTGAAAACAAATTGCAGAATCACATTTTCAGAGTCCAAATCACAAGAAAGTAATACAGTGATGCAGTTCTTGGGCACATTTCGAAAATGAGGCTGTGAACGTTCTGGTGTCTAGTTAGGTCTCCCTGGGTCCCCTATCTGGTGGGTTTTCAAGGCCTCAATATTCCAAGGTGGCTCCACTTGTTGGCCATAGCTTTCCCATCCGATCTAATTCACTTATTCACATCCATTTTCTCCTGTTTGTATTTATGCCACCCGAGCTCATTTCCCCATCACTCACAGCTTATCAGTGAGATTTTACGGAAAGGCTGGACAGGCGTTCTATGCTCATGAAAGACAGAACAACTCCATGCTAAGGAAGGCAGCTCCCCTTTCACAAATGGGAAATCAAACACTTGGTGATTTGGTGCACGTAAGTTACATTTTTCTGTTTTGTCGTGTTCTATCCAAAAATTCAATATAATTTATAGACTAGAATGAATTCTATAGAATAAATATCTCTACTCCAGGTTTTTCTTTTGAAAAATCCAAGGCTTCTTTCTGTTCTCCTGTGGGCCCTGCAAGTCGGGACACATTAGCAGTTTCTGAAAGCATGAACTGACTCTGAATGGCAACTTGCACTTTTCGGGGTTTTGGTAAGTCCTGCCCACAGCTGAGATAGTTTACTGCCCATCCCTATCAGTTTGAGGGGCTGCAGAGCCCCAAATCCAGCCACCACCCACCTGTCAAGCCTTGCCCCTGGCCTGGACTGCAAAGGGCACCACCTTCCATTCACAGCGACCTGCTGCACCTGCCCTTTGGCACGTTGCACGTGCAGAGGCGCTGCCATGGTTTGAACGTACGCATCCCTCCAAAACTCATGTTGGAACTTAAGCCCAAGGTGACGGTGTTGAGAGTGAGGCCTCTGGGAAGTGACTAGGTCATGAGGGCCTCCCCCTCATGAACGGGAGTAGTGCCCTTGCAAAAGACGTTACAGAGCTGCCTCCCTCCTTCCATCTCTTCTGCCATGTGAGGAGACCTTGTTCGTCCCTTCTGCCCTTTTGTCTTCCATCTGAGAAAGCAGCAACAGGGCCAGAATCTGCTGGCACCTTGATCTTGGACTCTCAGCCTCCAGAACTGTGAGAAATACATTTCTCTTACTTATAAATGACCCAATCTAAGGTATTTCATTATAGTGGCAGGAACAGACTAACACACATACCATGCAGGCCAGCAACACCCTTGAAGCCAAAAATTTTAACACGGTTATTCCCTGTATACTATAAACTTACCCTTGGAAAATAAAGGGACAAGAACAAACAGAGGTATGGATAAAAGAAGATATTCATTGCATCTCTGTTTATAGGGATAAAAACAACAGAAACAACTAAGATGTTCAACAAAAGGGCACTATGATAGTCCGTGGTGTTGCTCACCCAGGTGTCTGGCTTCCTTCCTCCCAGAAGGGTGACTGTGGCCTCCCCGTCCCTGAAGGATAAGGCCACTGGCCTTGCTTTGGCTGATAAAGTGGGCAGAGTTGATGTGCCACTTTTGGGCGCAAGCCTGAGAGCCGCTTCCTACAACCCTCTCTCCCTCGGCCACCACGGTCATGCAGTGGCTGCTCCTTCTGTCTGCAGCGCAGTGGCTCCACTGACCAAGGATGGACAAGGAATGGGAGTGAGAAATCAACTTTTTTAAGTGACTGAGATTTTGAAGTTGTTTATTACTAAAGCATAACAGAGATTATGGTGATTGCGACAGAAATGGGCATCTGCTAGTGTTCTGCTGCTGTAAAAAAAAATAATTTGTATAGCCCTGATATCAGGGGTGCAAGGTTCAGTAAAACTATCTGCTGTGAGCATATGGAGGGCAGATCCTGTGCTTGATGAGAAAGGTGGAGGAGGGAGGGTCGCTGGTGACTGGGTTTGGTATGGTAAGTAGTATTAACACAAGAAAGAGATGAGCCCAGAGGACAACTGGACTATTTGTAGGCAGGAATAAAAGGAGGCAGTGCATAAATTTAGGGACTTATCACGTTGGAAGATGAAACCGCTTCTTATCTCCAAATAATAAGGGATTAAACAAAGAGTGAGCTTTGAGCTACAATACCAAATTTTAAAGGCAAGGACCTAAGGAAGCATAGAACCCTTGTACTGTTGTTATAAACTATGAATGGACTGAAAGCCTAGTAATTTCTTTTAGTTGGACAAATGGCTTAGGAGGAAAAATAAAACCTAAATATCAAGAATAAGGACTTCTGCAGAAGCCTGATGGGCCCACGGAGGCTGCAAGTAAGTTGAGCGCTAGAGAGAAGTAAGTACTGTGCAACTCTTCCGTAAGTCTGAAATTACCTAAAAACAAAACAGTTTTAAAAAATGATGCAGATCTGCATTTATTAATGCACATGGATGTTTAGTAAATGTTTAGGGGAAAAAAGAATATGGCTGGCATGATCCATTTATTTGTAGAGCAATAAATAAAATCTGGAAGGACAGATGCTAATTGTGGTTGTTTGGGAATATGGAATTTCTAGATTTCAATTTATTTTTTGTTGTTGTTTATCTGCATATTGTACTTTTTCTAAAGTAATCACATGTACATAATTCAAAAGCCACTTAATTTTCATGTAACATATATATATGCCTATTTATATCATATAAGTAACATAAGTACTTCTATATTATACTATAAATATTACATATAACATAAAATATAAGAACTTATGTTAATATATAATATGTAAGTACATAAATATATATTACTGACATTTATAGTCATCGTATTTATGGTTTTGTGATTATTTCTTAGGTATACAGATGTTTTAAACACCTAGTTCCCTTTAATCCTCACTTCAACACTCTGAAGTGGTATCATTCACATGGCATACGATGCAACCTAAGAAGTTGAATAAATGCTCTGAGTGTCAGATACAAAGGTTGATTATAGGAAGCCCTCTAATCCCATCCCACTCTGTCCTTGAACATTCTTGGTATTTGCTTCTGTTGGCAACCACTTAATGTACACTATCACAGGAGGCAGCAATGGGCAGTTAATGACAGTAACATACAGACGGAATTCAGTAAATTCTCAAGCGAGCAGGCAATGGAGTGTATAAATTACAACTGAAGGTAAATGAGACTCTGTCTATAAGACGATTCAAATTTATATATTTAAAAATATAAGGTAAAAATGTATTCCACTTAAACAATCAACCACTCACCATTTCCCTTCCCAAATGATAAAGTCAGAGTTAAATACCTTTTTCATTTTCAGGTTTCTCTTCAGGTTCCTTTAGGTTGAGTTTATCACTTGACCATTTTTGGAGCTTTAATTTGCATACTATAGCTTACAATTCTTCCCTGTGTAAAGTAACACTGATGTAGCCATTGCAGTCAACAGAACAGTGTGCCACTGCATTAAAAGCTTCACATGCATTTACTTACTGCAATCCTGATGTCACCCTGCAAGGCAGACGCTATTATCTTCTTCATGCATGGATACCTACTGCTTTCTCTGCCCAGCTCGGGGCCTCCCTGCTTTGCCAGGGACACAGATTCATCACTTTCTGGTAGCCACATTCTTATGATAGGACCCAACTCTGGGTCCAGTAGTTTGCTCCCCCCAAGCTAGGACACATCTTTCCCCAGGAATTTGGAATCAGGGTTAAACAATTCTTTCTATTTTTTAAAATTTAAAAATTTTTAATTTTTGTTTATTTATTTTTGAAGTGGGGTCTCACTCTATCGCCCATGCCAGAGAGCACTGGTGTGATCATAGCTCTCTGTAATCTTCAATTTCTGGGCTCAAGCAATCCTCTTTCTTGAGCCTCCTGAGTAGCTGGGACTACAGGTGCATGCCACCACACCTGGCTAATTTTAATATTTTTTGTAGAGATGAGGTCTTGCTTTGTTGCTCAGGCTGGTCTCGAACTCCTGGCCTCAAGCAATCCTTCCACCTTAGTCTCCCAAAGTGCTGGAATTACAGGCATGAGCCACCATGCTTGGCCAAATTTTTATTTTTTAACCAGCTTTATTAAGATATAATTTACTTACCATATGATTCACTCATTTCATGTGTACAATTCAATGGTTTTTATTAATAGTATATTCAAAGAGTTGTGCAACCATCAGCACAATCTAATTCTAAAACATTTTTATGATCCTAAAAGAAATCCTGTGCCCACAAGCAGTCACTTGTCGTCTCCCTGAAGCCCCCAGGCCTAGGCAACCACTAATATACTTTCAGATTCTAGAAATTTTCTTATTATGGACATTTTATGTGAATGGAATCACATAATATGTGGCCTTTTATGACTTAATCCTTTCACTTAGCATGTTTTCAAGAGTCAAGCGTGTTGTGGCATTTATCAGTTCATTTCTTTGTATTGCTGAATAATACAATATACAATTGTACATTACATTTAACCATTCATCAGTTGATAGGTATTGGGTTGGTTCTACTTTTTGGTTATTATGAATAATGCTAATAAACATTCATGCACAAGTTTTGTGTGGACATATGTTTGCATTTCTCTTGCCTAGGAGTAGAATTGCTGGATCATACAGAAATTCTATGTTTAACTTTTTGAGGAACTGCCAAACTGTTTTTCAAAGAGCTGTGCCATTTTCTATTCCCACCAGCAACGTAGGATAGTTCCAATTTCTCCACCTCCTTGTCAACACTTGCCTGTTTTATTGATTCTAGACATCCCAGTGGGTGTGAATGATATCTCATTGTAGTTTTGATTTGCATGTCCCTAATGACAGAGGATGCTGAGCATATTTTCAAGTGCCTTTTGGCCATCTGTATACCTTTTCCGGAGAAATGTCTATTCAAGAGTTTTCGCTATTTGTTATCTTTGCCTTTTTATTATTGGGTTGTAAGAGTTCTTTATATATTATGGATTTGAATCCCTTATCAGATAGGATTTGAAAATATTTTCTCCCATTATGTGGGCTGTCTTTTCACTTCCTTGAAGGCATTGTTTGCAGCATAAAAGTTTTTAATTTTGATGTGGCCCAATGTGTCTATTTTTTTCTTTTGTTGCTGTGCTCTTGGAGTTGTAAGGTAGTAGCTCTCTGAAGTGAAGAAGCTGCTGGTGGATATCTGCTCCCATGTGCAGGAGGAGACTCAGGAGGGAGCTGGCCAGCAGGGAAGAAAAAATGACACAGTTACACAGTGAGAAATGGAGCCACATGGGGCAGGCACAGACCTGGCTTCCCACAGCATTGCTCTCTTGGGGCCAGCATGTCCTGGGACACTGCTGCATTTGACTGGGAATACTCACGGTACCCTGGGCCCCCTTCCCCAGCTCTATCCAGCTTCTGCTGTTTGTCAGTGAAAAGACAAAGAAGCAATGACCAAAAAAAAAAAACCCCAAGAAATCCAACCAGTGTATCTAGTTTACAGAGGAGAAAAGAGAGGCTCTGAGAGGGTGTGGTCACAAAGTGGGTGCCCTCGAAGAGGGACTGCGATTCAAACGCAGGCCTGCACCCCCAGCCCGGCCACCCTACCTTTGAGGGCAGAGAAGGAACATCACGAATAACCAGACAAGCCTCTCTTCACTTGCAAAGACATTCACAGGAAACTCCCTTTAAATAGCACACTGCAAGTGTCAGTTGCCGGGATTTTCTTACATAAGAGCGATCAGCGAGCACAGAACTTAAAGAGGCTTTATCTTACATCGAGGCAGACCCCTCATGACTAAGTGGGCACATCACCCGGAAAATACACTGTGACACACGTTTCCAGAGAATACCTTTGTGTAAACTTGATCTCAAGGTGGAGGGGAAGGCTGGGTACCTTCATTAGAAACCTCTAAAATCTCCACAGACCATAACTGGTTAAAAAAAATAATAATTTTATGAATTTTCTGTGTGGAAAAACTCTAAAAGATGTACTCTTTTAAGTACAAACTACAGAGGGTAAAATAGAGCAAAAAAATCTTGGCCTATGGAGCATGGATTTCAAGAGCTGAAGAACAATGTTCAAAGGATGGTTCAGCTATATACTGAAAACTCTGTCAGTCTCTCTGAGGCCTGTGTTCCAAAGACAAAAAGTACCATATACACAGCCCTGCTCCCGAACATCTCCCCAGGAAGCCTCTTTTGAACACAGGTAGGACCATCAGAGACCTTCCACCAATCTTACTCAGCTGGGCTTCTGGGGAGGAGAACATCTTTGCCCCGTGCCCATGGGGTGTAGACTTACACAACAGCATTCCACGTGTTAACCACTAAATTACAGCCACATTAAACAAAATAACAAACCTATACATTTGATTGCCAAAACGCAGACTCCCACACCAAGCAATCTTGCCAACAAAGAAGATACATGTATTTTAAAGGAGCTAAAATTATTCATTACCCTGTTTCCAAGAGTTCCTATATCTGTTATGTGAATATCCTTACAGCAAAGAATAGGTACATACAAAATTACTGAAAGTGTTACACTCAAGTCTTCCAGAAGGGCATTGCTTTCTGAACGTGATGGAAAATAATCTCAACTTATTTTCTTCTCACATAAATACAGATGAGGATCTTTTCTGACAATTTAATTTCTCTGATTGCACACGGACCTTAGAACCTAAAACTCTTACGAGAGAAATTAACGTGATTCATGGGAGGATGCCAGAATATCAGAATATCAGACTGCCTGGTTGTGCGCCATCATTAGCAGACTAAATCCTGTGCTGGAAAATGTGGATTTCATAGTGTTTCCAAAAGGAAGTCTGCTTTAGAAATATTAAATTTAATAATAATAAGCAGTTCGTGGAGTAAACTATGTCTTTAACCCAACACCCTCAAAGAATCCATTCATTTATTCACTCATTCATATATCCATCCTTATACATTCACTGGGCACCTTCCCGGCAGTCCTAAAGGCCCGTTAGGTAGGCAAAAAGACTATGACACAGACCAAGGCAGAAAGAATATAGCAGGGGACAGGATTAGCCACTAGGCAGAACATCTGCTAGAGTACCAGCAAAGCAAAGACACTGAACAAAAGGCCTTTGTTCTGTTTCTGGAACAGACTCCTTCCTGTGCAGGACACTGGAGCATACTCCCTCAGCCAGGCTGGCTCCAGCTCAGCATCCAGCCTCATCTAAGCACCTCCTCACAGAGGCCTTCCTGGGCTGCGTCTTGCCCCTACCCTCCATCACTTCACCTGTTTCGTTTCCATAGCAACACCTGTCACTCCGCAGTGATGTTCCATTCATGAATGCCAACTCACCAAGTATTCCCATTGCCTACAACGCACTGTTTGTTGTGTGTTTCATCATAAGGACAATGAAAGGAAAGGAAAGATAGGACAGCAAAACAGAAAGAACTGCGACATTTCAGAGAAATGGTTCTTCACTATAGGAGACAGTTTCCTAAAAGATTGCTCTAAAGATAACAAAAACATCATGAAAAACCTTGAAGTTATAACTCTCATTTTTAAAAAATAGCCTTTTCAATGTAGTGACCATCAACTGTTTTGCTGAGAAAGATGAGGCCATTACAATGCTTACACGTCCCTTCCCTTCCCCCAGCCAGAGATTTTCCTAAATTATAGCATTATTTGCAAGGTTTATATCATTTATATTATGTGCTGCCATTATAATTCACACAGATGGCCAATCTGTCTTATTTTTATATTTAAACATATCCAAGGTTCACCACCCATCTTACACCAAGCTCTGTACTTGTATTCACTTCTATTTTGGCTAGATTTCAACATTCAATAGTATTATTCAAAACCCTTACTCAAAAGGGCTCACAGCAGCTAAGCTCTTTGATTTCTGGCATGCCTGAGAATATCTGTCCATTGTCTTTATCTTTGTACTTAGGACAATTTGGCTAAATAGAAATTTGGGGGGCCCCCACTGTTCTACCCAGAATTTCTCAGAAAATATTTCTTCAGTATCTTTCAGAAAGTGTTGCTTCACAGAGGCTGACCTCATGTAATTCTACCCACCTTGGTCAGGAACCTTTTCTGCCTCGAAACCAAGTGAAGATCACCATGAAAATCAAGAAATTTACCAGGATATAAGTCTTGTTTTTCATTCCTACCTAAATGCAACTGTTCCTTTTGAATGACAGAGCTGAATCGGGCCTGTATATTTACACAGTTTTCTTTTATCATGTACTTAATTTTTTTCCTTTTCTAAAACTCTTTGTTAGGAAATCAAATCATGGTGCCACTTTGTCCCTTTTGTGTTATTTCTTCTAGCCTGTCCACAGGGTTTGCATTTTCAAGGAGGCTTCCTGTTTGGTCGCTTCTGAATTATTCTCTGTGTTGGTATTATTTTACTTTTTTCTCTTCCACTTTTTCCCCCTGAATTCTGTCAGGTTGTGCCCTGTTTTCTACTGTCTCACTCTCTCCCTCTGAATCTCTCCTCTAAGCCTCAATTCTGCTTTACAGATCACGTTGCCAGCATTTTCTTTGAGCATATGGAAGTTTACTTTTCTGAACTCTTGAGATAGTCTCTGAATCATCCACATTCTTCCTCAGACATTTGCTTACATCTTTTTCTTTTTTGTTAGTATTTTATTTCTTCCTTTAAATTTATTTTTTTAAAGTTTCAATTGATACACAATAATTATACATATTTTGGGGGTACAATGTGATGTTTCCATACATGCATATGTTGTGTAATGATCAAATCAGGGTAGTTAACATATCCATCACCTTAAACATTCACCATTTCTTCATGGTGGGAACATACGAAATCCTTTGTTCTGAGTAGCATATCGCATAGTAGGATGACTACTGTCAACAACAAAATATGACATGTCATTTTCTTTTTTATGTTTAGGTTTCTCTGCTTGCTAGTTCTTTTGTAGTCCTCAGTCATCTTTTTTTTTTTCTTTTTTTTTTTTGAGACAGAGTCTCACTGTGTTGCCTGGGCTAGAGTGTCGTGGCATCAGCCTAGCTCACAGCAACCTCAAACTCCTGGGCTCAAGCGATCCTCCTGCCTCAGCCTCCCGAGTAGCTGGGACTACAGGCAT
>CAUYSK010058883.1:0-25468 GCA_963575035.1 Avahi laniger | reverse complement strand
AGCCTGAGCAAGAGCGAGACCCTGTCTCTACCAAAAATAGAAAGAAATTAATTGGACAACTAAAAATATATAGAAAAATTAGCTGGGCATGGTGGCGCATGCCTGTAGTCCCAGCTACTCGGGAGGCTGAGGCAGGAGGATCGCTTGAGCCCAGGAGTGTGAGGTTGCTGTGAGCTAGGCTGATGCCATGGCACTCACTCTAGCCCTGGCAAAAGAGTGAGACTCTGTCTCAAAAAAAAAAAAAAAAAAGTATTGAAATCACGGGAACAACAGACATGTTCATTAATAAGAGTTTCTTGTATAAATCATTGATCAGGATTGTGTTGAAGCTACAGATCAAACAAATGGCCTTAAGACATGATCAAACTTGTGCAAAATGAGAACTATAAATTAAAACTAGGAGGAAAGAGTATTTTTTTCACTTCTCAGATGACAAAGATAAAAGGTAGCAGGTTGTCATTTAGGGTGTGGGGAAAGCCTATGTCCTTGATAGGACAGTCAGCCACTGCATGGTTGATGCCATATTTGGAGGACAATTTGGGAACATCTTTCCACCCCAAAAATGCACATGACCTTTGACACGTCAGTTCCATTTCTGAGAATTTATGCCCTAGGGACACTCTAACATGGACTCAAAGACCTAAACACACTGCAACATTGTTAATAGTGGTGAAAGCTGGTTAAATACATTATGTGGCACCCAGAAACTGGAATTCTATGCAGCTCTTCACTCTCTCAACAAATATTACTTTAAGCATGTACTGTCACTGAGCATTCTTGTAGGGGCTGGGGACTTAAACAAAGTTCCTTCTCTCACAGTGCCAAGATTCTGGTTGGAAAAGACAAAAATGTTCTAAACGTTTGTAATAGTCAAGTGGTGAAAGCTACTAAGAAGAAAAAAATCGAATGAGTAGGGGACAGAAAACACTGGGGTTGTGTGTGTGCTATTCTATGGGTCAAGGAAGGTGTCTCAGATGACATCTAGCGGGAGAGCCTTAGGGGAGCGAGGGAGTGAGCCATGCAGGCAACTGGGGCCAGGCACGGTGTCTCAGGCCTGTAATCCTAGCTCTGGGATCTGGAAGGAGTTCCAGGCAGGGGAACAGCATGTGCGAAGGCTCTGAGATGGGAGTATCCTTGGTGTATTGGAGGAACAGCAAAGTGGTCCAAGTGGTTTGAGAAGTGAGTGGGGAGGAGAGGGAGGTGATCAGAGAGGGATTTGGGGTGGAAGATCCCCAAAGGCTGAGTCAGGTTGGCATCTCACTACTGGAGAACATCGACCTGATGTAAGCCTTCCATTAAAAAAAAAAACAATTTTATTGAGATATAATTCACATACCATGCAATCTACCCATTTAAAGTATACAATTCAATGGTTTCTGATATATTACGTTAGTAATTTTTTAAATTGTGGTGAACTATACGTAACATAAAATTTACCACTTTAGCCATTTTTAAGTGCACAACTCAGTGGCATCCATCACTTCCATGGCATTGTGCGACCATCGCCACTATTTATTTCCAAGACTCTTTTCATCACCACAAACAGAAGCTCTGTGCCCATTAAGCAATAACCTGTCTCCACCCCAGCCCCTGGTAACCTCTAATCTACTCTTGGTCTCTGTGAATTCATCTGTTCCAAATATTTCATATAAGTGGAAATCAGACAATACTTGTCCTTTTGTGTGTGGCTTGTTTCACTGGGCATAACGTTTTCATCCACGTGCAGCCTGAGTCAGAACTTCCTTCCGAGGCTTCCATTTGTAAAAGGACATCTGGCTGCCACATGCCAGAGCCTGGTGAGATGGAAGCAGCACGGAGCCCATCCGGTTAGGAAGTCACTGCTGTCGTCCAGGAGGCTGTGGAGTCTGGAGCCATCCTGGCCGGGTTCAAGTCCAGCTCTGTCTTCACTAGCTGTGTGGCCGTGGGCAAGTTCCTCAGTTTCTCACTTCCTCAGTTTCCTCGTCTATCGTAATATGTAGATAAGACTAGTGCCTACTTCACGGGGTTGATGTGCAGATTAAATGAGTTAACATTTTTAAAGCCCTTAGACTGGCGTCTAGGCCATGCTAAGCTGGGCTATACACGTATTTCGGTAAAAATAAATTTAAAAACAGATCCTTGCCGAGGGTGGCTTGGCACTTGGTACTTCGATTAGCTGAGGCTGGGCACTCCTCAGAATCAGGCAGGATGTCTTAGGGGGTACCCGAAAGGGTGGAGTGAAAGGTGGATCCACCAGCTGGATCCGGCTCAAAATCCACGGGGGCTGGTCGAAAGGATGGCGAGGTGGTGAGTCGGGTCTTACTAACCAGATTTCAACTTCTCCCCAACTAGGCTGCTGCCCTAGAGGACACTCTGCAGAAGCACAAAAGGGTAAGTGAGGACAAATATTAATTAGAAGCCACTGCTTTATGTGGGGTTGGCATGTTAACAGCACCCAAAGCGAGGGGTGCAGAGTGGAAATGTAGACCCCTTCTAAGTGCACACCTGGAAGATGTTGACTTCACCCCCTGGGAGAAGGTGGTCTGTGGGATCATTCCAGCAGTCAAGGCTGTGTGGCAGATGCAGATGAGCTGGCAGAAGACTGACAGGGGTGTGCCCCTGGGGTCATCCCCCGAGGAAGGCAGGCTGGGAAGGAGGTAGGATTGACTGCGGGGAAAGCTGAGCTGCTGTGCAGTCTCCATGAAGGCCTCAGCCAACTCCACAGGGAGTGCCAGAACTGCCAGGGCCCTTCGGAGCTGGCTTGAGTTGAGGCACAGGGCTGGGTCTTCACGTCGCTTTGTCAGTCAGTCAGTGAACGCAGCTGTCCTGGGAAGAGAGCATGCCTTTGTGCAACCTGAGGTCTTTCTTCAGCCGCGTCAACATCTACAGAGGATCCATGGCTGAGGGCCGTCTGCTGGCAGCACGCCCAGCAGTGAGGGGGAGTTGTCTTTCACTCCTGAAGGGGTCTGGGGGCCCCTCATGTTGTCCCTGTGGCTGGGATTGGGCAATATCCTTGGGAGTGTGAGTAATCTGGGAACGGGTGAGTACCCCCGGGACACCATCGGTCAGGCAGTCCTGCTTCTTCCCACCTTCCTCCTTTCCTTGGGAGGGGGGGACCTGGGGTTTGAGTCTGGGGGTGAACTCAAGGAACTGGGTGGCAGAAGCCACCCAGCCTGGGTCTGCCTTTGGCTGGGCAAGGAGTGCCCCGCACAGCGCCACACTCACTCCCACTTGCCCTCTGTCTCTGCCCCCCTGCTGCCCAACAAGCAGACCCTCTGGACAGCGGAAGGATGGCTCTGCAGCCACAGCCTTGCTTCTGGTGGCCAGATAGCCTTGGGCAAGGCACCTCCCTTCACTGGTGACTCGCTCAGTTTCCTCAACCATCCAATACTGACAAAGGCTCGTGTTTGGGCAGATCACTGTACCTGGAGCCAGCACCTGGCACACAATAGGTCCTCGTAAATAGGCTGTTGTTCTGACTGTGCTCAGGGGCACATCCCTGACCTGTAGGGATGATGACAGGGGTGTGGTCACAGGATGGTTTGGCATCACTCCTAGGGAGGGGTTTGAACCAGTGAGGAATGTCTTAAGGCGGATGGATGCTCCCCATCGGCTGCGGGTTGAATTGTGTCTCCCAAAGAGAGATGCCGAAGTCCTAACCCCCGAACCTCTGAGTGTGACCTTATTTGGAAGTAGGGTCTTTGTAGATGTAATTAAGATGTAAGTTACAATGAAGTCATACTGGATTAGGTTGGGCCACCAATCCAATGACTGATGTCCTTGTAAAAAGAAAAGACATACACACACAGAGAGAAGATGGCCTTGTAAAAATGAAGGCAGAGGTTGGAATGATGCAGCTACAAGCCAAGCCTTGTTGGGAGCCACCAGAGGGAGGAAGAGGAGAGGAACCTTCTTCTCTAGAGCCTTCAGAAGGAGTGTGGCCTTGATGACGCCTTGGTTTCAAACTTCCAGCCTGAAGTTTGTGAGAGAGTGAATTTCTGTTGTTTTAAGCCACCCGGTTTGTGGTCACTTATCACAGCAGCCCCAGGACACGAATACACCCTCAAACAACAGCACCCCTCCTAAGAGGGCTCAGAGCTTCACTGGCACGTGGAGAAGGGGAATGGGGCCTTCTGAGGGCTGATGCTCCTGGGGGGCAGCACCTGCAGGTGCGTAGACTGCTTCAGTCCGATTTTGTCTCCCAAAGACATTCAAGCCGCGCTGAGCTTATTCATGGATTCGGCAGCCCCTCCTCGCTCTGCCTCTGTGAGAGCTGCTGTCTGTCTAGCAACCGTTGATGACGATGAGAATGTAATCAGAGAAACCACCCTCGAAACAAGTTCCACTCCGACTGACTCCATCACAAATTATAAAATTAAAAGGAAGGAAAATTTGCCAAATTCTTTCTATAATGACAGCCTAATGCTGATACTAAAACCTAATGAAAACAGCTTCCAGGATAGAGGTCTATAGAGCAATCTCGCTTTTAAATACCAATGCAACATTTTAAAATAAAATTTTTAAGAATTTAGTATTCCATTAAAAAGATACACTCCCAGAACACAAGGTTGGCTCAGTGTCTGAGAAGGAATTAAGATAGTACATCAGTTCAAAAGATCACAGAAAGAGACCTGTTAATTATCTGAACAGATGTCAAAGTTCAAGTTCTACTCTTTTTTTTTTGTTTTGTTTTGAGACAGAGTCTCTCTTTGTTGCCCTGGCTAGAGTGAGTGCCGTGGTGTCAGCCTAGCTCACAGCAACCTCAGACTCCTGGGCTCAAGCTATCCTACTGCCTCAGCCTCCCAAGTAGCTGGGACTACAGGCATGCGCCACCATGCCTGGCTAATTTTTTCTATATATTTTTAGCTGTCCAATTAATTTCTTTCTATTTTTGGTAGAGACAGGATCTCGCTCTTGCTCAGGCTGATCTCGAACTCCTGAGCTCAAACAATCTGCCCACCTCAGCCTCCCAGAGTGCTAGGATTACAGGCGTGAGCCTGGCCAAGTTCTACTCTTAATAAAAAATCCTAGCAAACTAGAATGAGATGGATTCTTCCCTAACATGACTGTGTACGCGTGTGTAGCATGATGTTTAAAGGGAAAACATTAGAAACACTATTATTATTGTTATCATTTTATTATTATTTTTTTGAGACAGTCTTGCTTTGTTGCCCGGGCTAGAGTGCCGTGGTGTCAGCCTAGCTCACAGCAACCTCAAACTCCTGGGATCAAGTGATCCCCCTGCCTCAGATTCCCAGAGTTCTAGGACTATAGGCATGAGCCACCACTCCTGGCCACATATTATTTTAAAAGCAGGAATAAAGATGAGAATGTCCACTTGCCTCAAATTATTTCATCTTGCTCAGGAAGTATTAACTAAGGCAAATAAATAAGGGAAAGAAATAAGTGTTTATAGGTATAATTATTTGCATATAGTATAATCACATATCTAGAATATTGAAAAGAAAATACGTGTGTTAGACGTCATTCAGGCATGAGTAATAGTGTTGTTGGACGCAAGTTCAGTGTTAATGAATCAACAGTCTATATTAAATAATGTGTTTTTACACAGAAACACACATAAAACAAGGTCACATATTGATCAGTGGATGAAAATATTGTGACCAGAGAGGCTCGAGTGTACCTAACCCTGCGTTTCCCCCAGGAGCCATGGCTCAGTATTCGATAATTTGGTGCTTGTGCTGAGTTCGTAGAACATAATGACGGTGAATAGGAAGCAACTGAAACTGATGAGAATGTCAGAGATCAGAGAAGCATGGAGTCGCGGGGTGGGGGTGGGGATGGGGGGAGGGGGCAGCGTCCAGCCTGGTGCAGGAAGAGGAGCCTGCAAAGGAAACAGAGAAGGCAGCTCAAGCCAGGTGGCGGCAACTGCACCAACCAAGCGAAGAGAACTTTCCAGCATCTCTCAGCCAAGAGGACAGGTGAGAAGAGGACCGGCGCGACCTCTGTATCCGTGACCAGAGTGGAGGGGTGGGGACAGAGAGAGGGCTCAACGGAGAGAGGCAGATGGGGGGCAGTGAGGTCAGAGGCATCTTTGGGGGAGTTTGGCTGCAAAAGCAGGAAGAAGAGAATGGCTGGAGGGGGAAGGGTTCTGGGAGGGTTTTGTTCTGTTTCTAATGAGAGGGGCTAAAGCCTGCTGAAAGGCGGATGGGGAGGGCCCGGTGGATCTGGGAGAGGTGGTGGGAGGGACGCAAGGAGGGGTCCAAGTCGTGGGTGGCAACAGGCTTGGGCAGAGGAAGGGAGGGCAAGTCTGTGTGTTTGGAAGAGGGGAGTCTGGTTTCTGCCTGAAGTCTTCCAGGACCCTACCAGTAAGTGGTGAGCGAGGGAGAAGGGAAGGGACTGAGATCAAAGGCTCAGGAGAGAATGGGGGGTTTCAAATAGTTATTGCAGAGTGTGGTGGCCCCTTGAGGATGGCTGTGGCCACCTTACAGCAGAACCCCCAAGTCCTGTGACTCTAGAGCTCTCCTGGCCCCATCCCTTCCCCCAAATCCTCATTCTAGACACAGCAAATTACTTTGCTCCTGTAATCCTCCCCCCTCTCCCATCAGTTGGCCACTTACCAGCATCACTAAGTGATGCCAATTAAGCAGAGAACATGCACCTGTAGAAGCCTGAATTTCTAGAGCCGTCAGTCTGCAAACCACCACAGTCTCAGCCCAGGGAACAGAAAGCGACTGTGCAACCTATTTACAGGATCCAGGGCTTCTGGCAATTGGCTTTAAAAGGAACTTTGTGGTCAGGTCTTTCTGATTTCAAAGGGTGGCCAAGAAGTTGGCCTCGTTCCTCGGGCCTGGGTGGAAGAGAACCAGAGTAGTCTCCTCTCCCCCACGGGTGCCATCTGTGCCTGGGAACAGCTCTCCCACTTGGCTGGCTCTATTTCTGAGAGTCTGCGAGGGAATGAGGCATCTCAGATGTGAAACCCACAGGAGACCCACACGTATGAAGCAGGAGACAAAAAAGGGCTGTTCAAAATAGATTCTGTCTATGGCAGAAAATGACTTAGTGCCAGAAGGGGGAAGACTGACCAAAACAAGCCATTTGCAAGCGCCTCTAGGGAACACACAAGCATTCGGTCTACAGCACTAACTGGGGGATGGCAGCACGGATGCTGGCCCTGGGGGGTGCAGGCGAACTGTCCCCTCAATGGAGAACCCATCTCCCCAGGACGAACTCAAGGCAGAACCCCCGGCAGTCACTCGGAAGAAAGATCTTACTCGGAGAACACTATGGTCCACGTATCAGGACTGTAGGAGAAACGCCATGGTGGTTTCCAGGTAAACAGCCTTTTACAAATAAAGCACAACCACAGACAACAGAGGAAAAAATAGATAGATCAGTCTACATTGAAATTAAAACTTTTCTGCATCGAAGGACACTATAAATAAAGCAAAAAGGCAACCCACGGAATGGGAGAAAATATTTGCAAGTCATATAACTGATAAGGGATTGATATTGAGATTATGTATCAAGAACTCCTACAACTCAGCAATAAAAATAAAACCCTGATAAAAATAGGCAAAGGACTTGAGTAGACGTGTCTGCAACGAAGATGTACACACAGCCAACAGGCACATGGAAAGATGCTTCGCGCCACTAATCATTACGGAAATGCAAATCAAAACCACAATGAGATAGCACCTCACGCCCATTAGGATGGCAACTATCAAAAAAAAACCCCAAAAAAACCAGAATACGAGTGTTGGTGAGAATGTGGGGAAGTTAGAACTCCTGTGCGCTGCTGGTGGGAATGTAAAATAGTGCAGCCGTTGTGCAAGACAGTATGACAGTTCCTCAAAAATTTAAAAATGTGATTTTATGATATAGTAGTTCTACCCTTGTATATATACACAAAAGAATTGAAACAAGGACTCAAACAGATATTTGTACACCCATGTGCCTAGCAGCATTATTGACACGAGCCAAAATGGGGGAAGCAACCCAAGTGCCCATCAGGGATGAATGAATAAAAAAATGTGGTCTATCCACGCGAAGGAGTATTATTCAGCCTTAAAAAGGAAAGAAATCCGGACACATGTTACAACATGAATGAACCTTGAGGACTTTATGCTAAGCGAAATACACCAGTCACAAAAAAGTAAATGCTGTGATATGAGATCTGGGGTAGTCAGATTCACGGAGACAGAAAGCGGAACGGCAAGTGCCGGGGCTGGGGGAGGAGGGTTAGGGAGTGAGTGATTAATGGGGACTGAGTTTTTGTTTAGGAAGAAGAAAAGTGTTCTGGAGGTGGATAGTGGTGATGGTTACACAACAATATGTGCTTAATGTCACTGAACCGTGCACTTCAAAATGGTTAAGATCATAAATCTTATATATATTTTACTGCAATTAAAAAAATTTTTTTGAATACCTATTAAAACTAAAAAGAAAAAAAAAAACACAAGATTCCCTCTCATAAATTCAGGGGAAATCTAGAAATCTGCCAAGCCAAGGATGAGTGAGCAGCTTCAGAGACAGACATCCACGAGTCATAGCCGACTGTCTGGGAGACAGACCCCCTCGGCTCACAGGAAGGAAACAAACGGGGAATAATTTTCCTCTTTCACACACCAGAGTGAACACTATTTGTGATGGTTAATTTAGGTGTCAGCTCGACTGGGTTCAGGGCTGGTAAAGTATGATCTCTACATCTGTGAGGGTGATCCCAGAAGAGACTGGCATTTGCATCAGTGCATCGAGGAAGGGAGACAGATCTGCCCTGGCCCCGTCTGGGCAGGCACCATCCAGTCGGCCAAGGGTCTGGGAAGAATAAAAAGACAGAGGAAATTCTCTGCCTCTCTCCTGGGGCTGGGACACTCCTCTTGGACATCAGAACTCCAAGTTCTCTGGCTTTTGGACTTGGCCGCACCATGCTACCGGCTTTCCAGGTCCCCCAGCTTGCAGACAGCGAACTGTGGGACTCCTCTGCCTCCATAGTCGCCTGAGCCGATTCCCAGAATAAACCCCCATCTCATATACCTGCATCATCTATATCTGTATCTCTATATCCTATTGGATCTGTTTCTCTGGGGAGCCCTGACACAACACACTGTTCCTGTTCATTTGCCAAAACATGAGCTACATACTGCGGGTTGATTTCCTGCCCAGGTGCTGGCAGGACAAGCCTGGTCCGCAGGTGCTCTCTGCACACAGCGGAGACGAGTTAGCACCTGTAAGTGGCTCTCTGCTCCCCAGCACTGCCGGAGTGTCCGTGTGGCTCATCCTTCATCCTGGGGCAGGGCCCAGCGCTTCTTTGTCCTTGGCCTTGGGCTTGAGGAGAAGTTTAAACGCTCTGCTTAAATCACAAGAAATTTGATCTGGCCAAGCAGTGGCCAGATTTAGCCACTAACCTTATTTCGTTTGCAAATATCCTGTGTATTCTCTTGAAATAAAAATAGCACGAAGGGGTTATTTGGTGAGTTCATCTGACACCAGCTCCAACCAGAGACTGAGCACGGGGTCTGTATGTGGGCTAAGCTTAGGATGGGGACACATCCCACAGGAGGTAGCATCTACTTCCCAGCCAACATGAAGGTCCCACTCTGCTCCCAAAGGTAGGCCTGGGGTCCAACTGCGTATCCCAAGGGGGAGCCTGGAGCCCCAGTATGTGCTGCCGGATACATGGGGCGGGGCGGGGAGGGAGGGGAGACCCCGGCAGGGGTGGGGGGGCAATGCTTTCTGATGTAAAGTCCCTGAGAGTGTGGGGACCAGCTGGAGCACTGCAGCCAGGAGTGGGCCCTTTCTTGGTGGGCTCGGGACCCTCTTTCAGGCCAGAGCCTGGCGCTGAGCCGATGGGAACAGCACCCATGCAGGGAGGAGATGCGACCGCTCCCCTCCTCTCCCTGGTACCACATTGCCTCTCGGCGGGCCACAAACATGCCTTGAAACATCACTAAGCACCAGGCGCTGCCTTAGGATGGGCCAGCAGTTGCCAGCGACAGCACGGCTGGTGGTTGGTTAGGAGCCAGATCCCAGAGTCCACAAAGGAGTTTAATTCTTGGCCCCGTGACCGTGGGCGGATCACTTCATCTCTCTGACATCAGTGTCCTCATCTGTAAGATGGACGTATTAATGGGCATATTAATGAATAAATGAATTAATTTATAGACAAAGCACTTAAACCAGTGCCTGGTGTGGAGTAAGTTCTATTAATATACGTTGTTATTGTTACATTCTAATGAGTGAAGACAGACACCCCCAAAGGAAACCAATACCTAAAATAATTTCACAACTCCTGTGAAGAGAACAAAATAGAGAGGGCAGATCTTAATTAATTTGAAAACACAATAACACGCAGATCAGGAAGTCTCTGAACTGGAGGAGTGACATCATGGTGGTTTCCAAGTAAGCAGCCTTTTAAAAATTAAATCTTAGTTACGCAAGTAATACATGTTACTCGTAATACCTTTTCCATAGGAAAATGTGAAACATCACAGATCAGGGTTCTCTGAAGAAGTTCCAGGGAGGGAATAAGCTCCCCCAGGAGCAGCCAGGACCCCACCCTTTGTCCAGCCCTGCCTGCGCCCTAGGGATGTGTGCTAGTTCACCGCAGAGAAGAGTTTCCCTGGCCAGACACAAAGAGAGTTGTACGTTCTCTGCCCTGCTCATTAGATACATTCTTTTGAATTCTGCAGAAAGGCCCCGTTGACTCTGAGACCCGCTCTCAGTGCAGGGCGAGTGGAGACCCTCCCATTCCCAGGCAGGTTCCTTCACAGGGTGGATGTCTCGGGCTTCATTTGCAAAGTCACAGTGATGAAGCAGAAAAGCTTTTCCTCACCCTCCTCCACGGCCAGCTGTGAACTGCACCCCTGTTTCTAAAACATTCCATCAGGGAGGTGGTGGCCAGGTCCAGGTATCCACTTTTCTTAATTAAACAGAGAATGCATTTGCCCTCCAGAAGTTACAATTCCAGACTCATTGTTGGGCTGGATTCAGGCTGTGGGGGCCTCCCTGGACCTGTGCAAGTCAGCACCTGGGATGGCGGCCAAGACTGCATTTCCTGTCCCCAGATCGTGTGTGGGGACACACAGCCAGCACAGGGCTTTCCTCCTATCCTGCCCTCGCCTGTTTCTGAGGACGCCTCCCTCATCGCCAGACCCCACACTCTCCAGCTTGGCTTGGGTTTTAAGTGTTAGCAGAGGGAGACTGGGGGTGCCAGGGCAAAGACCCACTCTTGCTTGTTAATTCTTGGCCCAGCCATGGTGATGACCGATATCGTCTCCCCAAAGGACATCGAGGCTACTCTGGCCGGCTGCGAAGGTGAAGGGTCTGCTCACTTCCCAACATGTCGAGGGTCCAGGGGAGTCAGGGCAGATGTGCCCTTGGGTCACTCCGTCCAACCCTCTCCTTTCAGATGAGGGTGCTGAGGCTCAGAAGGGGGCGGGTTTACCCAGGGCCACAGCAGCATAAACCTCTGGACTCCCATGTCCTGCCCACTGGGGCAGAGACCACAGGATGTGAGGGGGCGGTTGAGAGACAGCACGGGGTGTGGCCGAGTGCTTGGGCTCTGGGATCAGACTGCCCAGGGTCAGCCTTTGCTCAGCCACTTACCAACCCTGGGACACCCAACAGCCATTTAACTCCCATTTCATAGCTATTTAGCTTCGGAGAGTCCATTTGTAAAACAGAGATAAAAATAGAAGCTGTTTCATACAATAGATGCCCAGTATCTGACATGTGCTTAAGCACTCAATAAATTCTAGATATTATTGTTATTCACTCTGACATCTTCCACTGAGGTCTCTTTGTGAATTACAGCAAGGTTCTACACTGGGGAAGAAAATGGGAGCATTCCTTTGCTATCTGTGGCCAGGTCTGCAAATCTGAAGGGTTGCTTTGGTTTGCCATTAGCGTCCAGTTATGCCCAGAGACAGTCTGTAAATATTAATGAAAAAGCCTATTTGTGACAACTACTTCTAGAAGCAGATACTTTGACTTCTCTGGAAGAGGATATTTGATATGATTTCCTCCTTAATGAATATATGACAAACATCCTATAAAAACCCCAAGTCCCTTCACACCCACTAGGGTGACTATACTTTTTTTTTAAATTGGAAAATAACAAGTGTTGTCGAGGATGTGGAGAAACTGGAAAGCATGTGAGTTGCTGGTGGAAATGTAAATTGGTACTGCTGCTGTAGAAAACAGTTTGGCAATTTCTCAAAAAAGTAAAAAATAGGATCCAATCCATTCCAAGACACACACACACACTCCCCTAACCCATCTGCTGTTGAAGGAATTTTCATGGAGATGACAGGTCAGCCCTCAAGGCACTGATTTAGGTTGGGCCACATCTCAAGTTAAAAACAAATGAAAAAATAACCCTTAAGGGTTCCCTATCTCTCAGATCTTGGCAGCTTCAGCCACAAAGCCTTTTTCTCCCGGGTGGGTTTATCCAACAAGAACAGTGACTCCATCAGAACAGGACAAGAGCAGCTTCGCTGAAATAGAGGAGCTTAAATAAGGCTTCTCCGACTGGGGCAAAAAAAAAAAAAAAGGTGGATAAACCCAGAGGTAAAGGTCCCTGGGGATTGTGGACCCTGCAGGGATCTGAAGATGACTTCTTGAGTCCCAGCCTCTCAGTCAGGGGACTTGCTTTTCCCGGCCACCCTGGCACTGTCCCTGCCCTACAGGAAACCCCAGAGGCCACCAGTGATCTGAGCAACAGTGACTCTGAGGCTCCTGGCAGCCCTGCCCAGGCCTCCTAACTGTGCCCTGTTCCTTCAGACTGGTCCTGCAGAACAGAAGACTCACCGACAAGGGGACCAAGACATTCCTCGAGGCAGGAGACTGATGGAGATGGCAAGACAGGAGTGGGCGTGAGCTGCCGGGGAGCCCACTCCCCACCCCCTGGGGCTCACCTGCCCTTGGGTACCTTCCACTGCCCTGCCCGCCTGTCCTGGCTCTCCTGGCTCCCTGCCAAATCCAGCTCCTCCACAGTCGTTATTTTTCATCGTTATAGAAGTCACGGTCTGATTTATTTGAGGGATCTTTGATTTCTCCAGACCTAAGCCTATCTCACTAGGGCATGGTTCTCAATCAGGGGTGATTTTCCCCCATCTGGAGACATTTTTAGCTGTCACAGTTGGAGGGAAGGAGTGCTCCTGGCACCTTCCGGGTCAAGGCCGGGGAGGCTGTTAACCATCCTGCGATGCCCAGGACAGCTCCCCAGAACCAAGAGTGGTCCTGCCTAGAGTGTCGACAGCACCGAGGCTGGGAAGCCCTGCACGAGGGCAGTGGCGTGTGTGTGTGTGTGTGTGTGTGTGTGTGTGTGTGTGTGTGTGTTGGGAGAGAAAACCCCGGCCCCAGTTCCCCAATCTTGAGTAACATTTGGACCCTTCTAAAGGAAAAGTCTTGTCTGGGACCCCTGAGAATATACTTGCAGACTCTTAAGGCTCTGCAGACCCCTCTTTGAGAAGCAGTAACTTCAGAATCTAAACTCTTACTCAGTGAAAATCTGTCAACCACAAAGTATCATTAGAATAAAGGTTGGGCGTTTAAACTGCTGAAAGACTCGTTTCAGGGACTGCCAAAGGACCCAAGGGAACTTTCTGGGGTGATGGAAATGTTCTATATCTTGATCTGGGTAATATCTGCAGGAAAAAAAAACTCATCAAAATGTATGGACCCCAATTAGAAACAAGCAAACAACTGGGGAAATTGTGGTAGCAGAATGGGATTTAAATGGAAGGAACTTTATCAAGTGAAAATCCTGGGGAAGGGAGTGGGAGGTGGGAAGATGCAAAGGAGACAGTCTCACCTTTTCTAGTACAGCATCAATGGATGATTCCAAAATTAAAATGTGACATTTTATATCAGCAAAAAAAAAAAGGTTATGAAAATTAAAACACAAAATTAAAAAAATCCTCCTAGAGCTATCAGGCTGTAGTTGGAGAAACTGCAGGTGGGGCAGGAAGTGAGTTAGCACTGTGACTCACCTGGCCACACTCAGGGGTGGGAGTGCGTTCTGGGTCCTTCTCTTCTCTCACCTCTTTCCCCTCCCCGTGACCTGCCCCACTCGGATGAATCAAGGCCTCTTCTGCAAAGCGAGAGAGAAGTCTCAGAACTATTCGTTCCTGCGAGACTGTGTGTGCCTGTGTGTCGGAGGCCAAGGCGCCGAGATGTGCCCTTGGACCAGAACACCACAGATTCCAGTTCTATATATAGAGATTTATCGATATATCACAGATACCGATGCAACTGCAGAACAGAGTTTGGGACTTGGGGTCTGACATGCTGGGTTCCCACCCTGGTTGTGCCTTTTACAACCGTTGTCACTTTGCACAGGTCCTTCAGTGCCTGAGCCTGACCCAGTGTACCTATCTGTAAAGTGGGCATAATGGTAGCGCCTCTCTCAAAAGGTTGTTTTGAGGATCCCATGGTGCACTGCACGGCAAGTTTTTATCAGAAAACTTTCACGTGCAGCTCAGGGTGAGATTTGGGGCTGCCAGACACTCCGATGGATGAGGTCTGTGGTGCTTTTCTCTTTCCAGTGACCTGGACATTAATTTATTCCCCCAGACTGGAACTAGTCACGTACTGTATCCTGGCTGGAGGGACCACGATCATTTATTTTCTACCCATAGCCTCGCTCCCGGGAGAAGATTATACTTACATTTCTGCAGCACTGGTTTTTTTCTCTAGAACTTGAACATCATGTCCCCAAAAAATAGAACCCAGGGGTTTGAGTGGGCAGGTGGAGAAATGGAGACATTGAGAGGTGGGGGTCCCACAGGTGATCCCCCTGGCCCCACCTCATCCTGGGACAGAGAAGACTCAGAGGTTAGCCACGGTTTGCTGGGAAAGTTCCCCCACCCTTTTGGCAGAAGTCCCCATGCATGTGTGTAGCATAAGCTGTGAGCCCTGGGCTGGCCCCACCTGGCCAGGCAGGTGTTGGGGCTGGTGAACATTCTTGTCTTAGCAGGAGTTTTCGTGGATGAGGACAGGCAGTCAGGGGAGGGGCTCAAGTGGCAGCTCTAAGTCTTTAACCCAAGGACCCAAATCAGACATCAGATTGGTTTCTTTATCTGTAAAATGGGAGGAATTGTTACAGACTTGTTACGAGGGTCTAAGTGTGTGCTGGCCAGTACCATGGCCACTGGCTCCCTGTGGCTATTTAAATGTAAGTGTATTTAAATGAAAACTTCAGTTCTTCAGTGGCACTGGCCACATAGTCACAGGTGGCTGGTGATGGACTCCTGCATTGGACGGGGCAGAAGAGGACCTCTCCATGGCGGACGGCTCTTCCAGATGGCGCTGGTGTGAGGCAGGTACAGGGCCCGGTCGTGGTTAGGACGCAGTGAGGCCAGCTGGGATTATGATGATGACATTTAGAGAAGTCCCAAATCTAGGCCTCCTGCAGGGGTGAGAGAAATGAGAAGAGGGCCTCTGGCGAGAACTTAGAGAAAAGAAGAGATGGAAAAATAGTGGCGTTTTTGCTGGTGAGGAGACAAGAACAGAGATAGGACCACCTCAGCTCCCCTGCAGAGTAGTAAATAGAGACTTCGGCGAAAAGCCCTGTGTGCTCTTCCTGCTCGGGAGACAGAGGCCACTTCCCACAAAGAGACGAGGCCGTGGATACGCAGTGGGCCGGCAAGCTGTGCTCAGTCTTATTTTCTGGAATTGGCGAAGGGAGTAGTTTTCTCTTGATTGGATATTAAATTGCCAAATCATGAAAAATGAGAAGTGTGTGTGTGTGTGTGTGTGTGTGTGTGTGTTTGTGTGTGTGTGTGTGTGGAGTCAGCTCTTTAGGGGGGCTACAAGAGAGGGAACCAGAATTATTTTGCCCCATTTTCATCCTTGTTAGAATCCGACTTAGTTCATTCCGTGGGATTTAGGCTTGGGGAGAGGCGTGTGTATGGAGTCATGTGCCTGGGATGGTGACACTGAGCGTTTCACGCTCCCAAATTAGGGAAATGGGTTCCCTGCTCAGGTCTGCCGCTAAGCCAGCTGCCTGCTTGGGGTCAAAAGCAGACAAACTGGGACCTCCCCAAGAAGTCCCGTCCCCTGCATACGCATGTCTGGCTTCTTACTGCACACAGACGTCAGCTGGGCATGTGACGCGCCACTTCCACACCTTCAGGGGCCCTCTGCCAAGCACGTCTATTTTAGGTCCTGCAGCTGCGATCACACTCACTGTGTGGGTGTGAAGAGCAGAGCGTTCAGGACTTTCCGACCCAACCCCACGGGGTCTTTCTTCCCAGCCCATCTCCAGTCCATGGCACTTAAAGAACAAGCTCCCCTCCCCCACTCAGCAGGACTGTCACACCATCCTTGTGCAGTGTGAGGTCAGGTTGACCTTTCCTAGGATGGCTGAACCAACAGTGCACAACTAGCAGTTGACATTTCTTATGTGCAACCAGAAATGCCACCTTAATGACAGAGGGGAGCCCGGCGCCGATGCTGCAATTGGGGTTATCGACTGTCTCTCAACGCTCGGGCAGAAAGTCCCCCAGAAGAAGGAGTGAAGCTGACAGCTCATGGAAACGGGATATAAACAGGCTTTTCCCACTCCAGGTAGCTGGTTCAGCTCGGGTGCTGGGGGAGCCGGCCAAAGGATTCCCCGCCTCCCTCCTTCCCATCAGAGACCAGGGGTCTCGGCTCATCCTTCAGGGGGTAAGGACCAAAGAGCACCTGGTAGCTCAGAATTCAGGTCTGTCCCATGGTCAGTGTCACATGGTATTTCCCTTCAGCCACTGACCCGTGTCCCCGGCAAGACTTCATCAGAGGCCGCGCAGTGGTGCCCACGGGCCGAGACCAGCCTGTAGACTGTTCTGATTGGCTCATCAGAGTGTGAAAAAATTGTAACTAACTGCCAACGCTGAAACATTTAGAGATATCCTGTGAAAAAATCTGCACTTTCAGATTCTCTTGCAAAACCAGAATATCTGGCCACACAGCTCTCACATTCAGGCCTGGCAAGTGCCGCCAGCTGAGCGGCAGGAGCGCCTGCCCCCTTGGAGCTGGCCTCGGCGCCCAACCACGGGCTCTTCTCCCAGGGCCACGTCAGCTCAGGCCCTGTGGACACTTAAATGTGCCACCCCTGCTGGTGAAGGGCGGTTCCCCAAGCGAGTTCTGACCAGGAGGGACTCCTGGGGCCCAGCCTGAGAATCCCCACGGCTGTCCCAACACCGGGTTGTGTTTGTGGGGGACATTCCCACACATGACCTCGCCTGACCCTCAGAAAAGCCCTCCAGAGGGGCACGGGACATGGGCATTACCTACAGCAGGAGATCGTTTGGGCCTGAGAAATGCGTCAACACCATGGGCTGACGTTCCTGCGGCAGGGATGGGAGCACAGGTCATCCGACAAGGTGATCTGGCCTGAATAATGTGGGGAATTTTTGTTCCTGGGTGAAAGCAGTGGCAGAGGAGGAATGGAGTGAGTGGCTGAGACGATGGAGCTGGAGGCCTGTCCAGGAGTTGGAGTGACGGGCCATGGGGAGAGGTCAGCCGCCCATCAGTGGCGCAGAGCTGCAGCAGGGGCGCCCCCTGGTGGACGTGAGGAAGGCCGCGCCTCGTGCCTCGGGGATTTTACAGAAAAAGCTGGGTGGGTACCAGGCACCATCCAATGTACACAATGCGCAAGGATTTTTTTTTTTTTTTACAAAGTTTAAGTACCCCTCACAGCAGCCCTATGATTGCTACTACTATTATCATTATCCCTTGTCACGGTAGAGGAGATCCAGGTTCTGAGAACCAAAGTGATGTCATCACATCCCAGGGCTGCGCGGGGGTGAGCTGCCCCGGCCTGGCTCCCAGGCCCGCCTCGACCCACGTCAAACACGAAAGCAGGTCCAGCAATCCCACTTCTGGGTACACACCCAAAACAGTTGAACACAGGCATTCAAACAGATATTTGCACACTCAAGTGCCTCACAGTGTCATCCACAACAGCCTAGAGGTGGAAGCAACCTGATGTCCACCCACCAATGATGAATAAACAAATGTGGCTCATCCATGCGAGGGACTGTTATTCAGCCTTAAAAAGGAAGGACATCCTGACCCCTGCTGCAACATGGATGAAGCCAAAGGACATCACACTCAGTGGAATAAGCCTGTCACAAAAAGGCAAACACTGGAATTACACAGTTCCACATATATGAAGTTCCGAGAAGAGTCAGATTCATGGAGACAGAAAGTAGAATGGTAGGTGCCAGAGGCTGGGGAGGGGGAATGGGAAGCTAGTGTTTAATGACGTCAACAAATACACTGAAAAGGATTTACTTTTTAAAAGAGAGAGAGACTTTATTCCAATGAACAGTCACAGCCTTCTACTGAAAATAAAGGTGTGTTCTAAGAGAAGAAAGAGAGCGGTTGTCTTTTATACAGGAAGTTTCCACCCCGGTTCCCACTCCGGTCTGCTATGCAAATGAGGAACACAAATGTGTTTGGTTCTGGTTGGTAGACGCAGGTCACCGGCAATTGGTTGGGTCCAGGAGGCAAAATGGGATTTTCGGGCAGCTTGAACAGGAACAGACAGCTATGAAAGTCCCAAAGTTAGGCGAGCATGTGGGTTTTCCAGGAACGCAGACCACGTGTGTGACCTCCAGTCGGCAGATGGCCGCTTGGCTCTATTTTGAATTCAGGCCCAGTTAGCCACTCAGGATCCATCTCGAAGGACTGGCTCTTTTAGGGTTCCTAGTGGCTAGAGATTCAGTTTGGGAAGATGAAAAAGTTCTGAAGATGAATGTTGGGGATGGTTGCACAATATTACGAATGTGATGAATGTCACTAAATTGTAACTTAAAAATGGCTAAAGTGGCAAATTTTATGTTATACATATTTTACCACAATTTTAAAAAAAGAAGAGTAGGATCAAGTCTGTGCCAGGTCTCTGTTCTTGCCCCAGCTCCACCATGGAGGAAGGTGGTTCTCCTCCAGGAGAGAGCGTGGCGCCAGCCCACTCTGCACCCCCTTCTCTCTCTAAAATTTTCATCGTTTACACACGTCCTGCCTCAGCCTCACCTCTGGTCACACGCGGACAGCCACTGACCAGGACTGTGACCATGTCATCTCCCCCTCCTTAGACCTGGCTCCCCAGACCTGCCGTCACATTCTGCCTTCCTTGCTTCATGGAATGTTGGCTTCCCAGTCTGGGAAACATTCACTTTCTGTTCACTTGACTGAACAATTCGCGGACGTCCAGCCCCTCTGTCCCCTCTCTCTCCCCTCAACCCTCCTTGTCCCATGACACACATGATGGGAAGGACTTTTGCTGCTGGGCCCAAGTAGAAGCTCATGTTCTAGGCAAGGCTGGGTGGGTGCAGGAGTCGCCCGCCGGGTTCCCCAGAGCAGGAATCCTCCCGGCCGTCCTTCCAGGCTCAGGCTCAGGGACGCTCAGGCATAAGGGCCTCCTGCCTGGCTGGATGGCCAACCTGTGACCATTGTCACTGTCAATCAGATGACTTCCCTGTATTCACCACCTTCTCTTCCACCCCAGCAATCTGGGGCCCTTCCAGCCCCAAGCGTCGGTCTGCGTGGACCTGGATTGGAGGTATACTCTGAGCTTGTAGAACAAATGATTTAAAAGTTCCCTAGCGCAACAGGGACTTGGGCTCTGGCCCCAAATGCGTTTATAACTAAAGGGATTAGACTCTTCACAGCTCCTGTTAAAATCAGCCACCGCATCCATGGTTCGATCCAAGAATTCTCTGCAAAGTCTGAAAAATCACATCCTTGGTCATGCTTGCTGCAACTACAGTCTTTCACATTTTTGCCTTAACGAGCAGCTTCCCAGCCTGATTTTTAACAAACTGGCAGCTTTAAAATGTAAAGCAGCCAAGGCTCTTTTCTCCCAGAGAAAACTTTTCTGGTAAGAAACACACACACACACACACACACACACACACACACACACGCACCCATCAGCTGAGAACCATATGCAAAGAGCAACTGCCTGCACTTTACAATTAATAATGTCTTATTGAAATATCAATTTCTGTCTTGTCCTTGCCACTGGAGACAAAAGTGAGCCAGGCTTTTTTTCCCCATCCCTCATTCCCACAGGCAGCCAGGCCTCTGGGTTCTGAGCTCCTTGTCCCCAGGGGGTTAAGATCTAAGTGCTCGAGTCAGATAGGTTCAAGTCCCAGCCCCACCACTTACTGACTTTGGGTAAATTGCTTGAGCCTCAGTTTCTCCATCTGCAAAACAACGGAGATAATAAATGTAACTACATCATACATGGAGTGGCCAGTAGACTGCGAGTGTGTACTTCTCTCAGAGGAAGCCCTTTAATAAATAGTATTATTAATAAGTCAGGACAGTGCATTTTTCCCTCCCACACTGTGGGCATTTAAACATAGAATACAGAGAGAAAGGATGGCAAGGAGCAAGGGGTAGAGTGGTAGGTGCTGTTGGTGCCCTACCCTAGCCCCCTGCCCCTGCCAGAGGTCACTTTTGCGGCTTCGATGGACCAGTTCATGTGCGAACAGACTGGAAGTGCCTGGGAGGCGATGCTCCCGGGTGACAGGAGTGGGTGGTAAACCCCTGGTTGCTCAGTCCTCAGGGTGACAATTCTGGGGTGCATCCTACACACCCCAGCAGGGTGGGCCCCATCGCCCAGGGCAGCAGCCCATCCATCTGCACCTTTTTGTCTTCCCTGCTCCCTGCGTTGGTCTCACACCCCCTGGCCACACTTCCTGCGGCCACCTCCCAACTAAACTATTTGCACCAAAATCTTTGTCTCAGAGTCTGATTTGGTGGGGGGGTCTCCCAAACAAAGACAACAGTATAAAGGAACAGTGTCTGACGGCATCAGAAGCAGCCAGTTAAAGTTAGCTGCTGTTATTGTCATCTGAAACACTGACCTGCCACTCTGGGCCTTAGTCTTATCATCTGTGAAATGAGAATGTTCGGTGGCCTGGCTGGGTGGAGAGAACCAGTGTGGTGTCCCAGTGCTGATCGGCCTCCAACTAGCTATTAGGGGTTTGCTTATTATTAACATATTGCTAATTTATTTGCATGTGGCGCGAGTGTGTTCAGAAACAGGTTCACCATGTATATGCAAGACAGCATGATTTAGAAGTGGAAAAGAAAACAGGAAAACAAAGTTTAGGATGTGAACGGGAGCTAGGAGCAGAGAGAAATGGAGTCCGGCGGTAATACCATCTCTCCTCCCCCAGAGTTCATCTCGGGGTAACATTTCCCACGGATTTACTCACTTTACTATTGCAAATTGCTGGGTCTTGCCTATAAATAAGTGTGCCGAGAAATCTCTCCATTAAATTAAAGCATCTGTCTTTACAAGTGGATCCCAGAGGGAAGAGATTCTCCCATTCCTCAGCTTTTCCAGCCATGTCCTTGTCACCCTTTCCTGGTCTTCAAGAGTCACCCTTCCCCTCTCCCAATAAAATTAACTCTTCCACGAAGCACCAACCAGTGTCAGGTGGGAGGTTCTCAGCTAGTCACCCAGTACCCCAGGCCTCTGCTGATGTTCTCTGCATTGGGCGGGCGGCGGGGGGGGGGAAACATTTCCAGCCGTCACTGCAGTTGATGGATTAACCACTGTTCACAGCTCTTCAGCTGCTCTACTCTCAACAGGGCGGTCATCACAGCCCTCCTGAAGGGCAGGAGAGGGTAGGAAAGAGACCGTCCTCCAGGTTGGTTACTTAATTAAACCAAAGGCTGAACATAGCAGCTGGGCAGTGGCACCAGGCTTCACCCCTATTGAAATACTGTTGCCTGGCTGTCCTCACTCTTAAAGGCCCTTCCCTAATTGTTGCCCTTCAGTGACCCACACTGGAAGTGTCCTCTTCTCTGACATGTCTACGCTTCCTCCCAGGGCTGATGGAGAGGCAGTGTGGTGGAGTAGTTAAGGGCACAGACCAAATCCCAGCTGTGCCACTTATGAGCTACGTGGCCTCAGGCCAGTCGCTGCACCTTGCTCCAGGCCTCAGTGTCCTGATCCATGACATGGGGGCAGCGATCATAGCACTCACGTCACAGGGTTGACGTGACGATCAAGCGGGCTCATACACATGAGGTGTTCAGAACAGTCCCTGGCACATGATGTGTTCGAGTGTCCTGGGGTCACCACGACAAAGTACCACACACTGGGTAACGTAAACAACAGGAACTTATTTTCTCACAGTTCCGTGCAAGTCTGAGACCCAGGTGTCAGCAGGGCTGGTTCCTTCTGAGGGCTGTGAGGAGTCTGATCCCGGCCTCTCCCCGGGCTCCCGGTGTGTTGCTGGCTGTCTTGGATGCTCCCTGGCTTATGGAGTGTTCTCCCTGGCAACGTCTGTCCCTGTGTCCCAAATTCCCCTTGCTATGAAGACGCCAGTCATGCTGGTTTAGGGCCCATCCTAATGACCTCATGCTAACTTGATCGCCCTGCAAAGGCCCTATCTCCAAATGAGGTCACATTCTGAGGTACCGGAAGTTTAGGATTAAACTGTATCTTTTTGAGGAGACACAGTTCAGCCCATAAAAGCACGGTGAGAATTATGTGTTTGCTATGATAGGATAGGAGGGGAGAATAAATATGAGTGAAAAACACAGGTTATTTACACCTGTTTCACCAACATCGTTCGCACTTGTTCGCGGGAACTGGCGTGTGATGTTTTCTTTGCAAATGTTCATGCCTTTTTCATGAAAACCTGTTCTATTGTATTTTAAACAGCTTGAGGGCAGGGAACCACATCGTCTAGCTCTTAGCTCCCCAGAACTCATACGTTGGAGCCTCCACGAAGTGTGTGCCTAATGGCCTCGGTTTGAACCGAGTCCTAAGAGACCCTTCACATCACCTCTCTTGTCTTCAAGTCACATCTACTCCTGCGCTCCTGGTCCCGGCTTCAGAAACATGTGTTTGTGCACTGATGTGTGGTTTATTGCCACTGCCTGCCGCAATGAATTATTGAGATTTAAAATCAGATGTAGGCCGGGTGCATAGGCTCACGCCTGTAATCCTAGCACTCTGGAAGGCCAAGGCGGGAGGATCGCTTGAGCTCAGGAGTTCGAGACCAGCCTGAGCAAGAGCGAGACCCCTGTCTCTACTATAAATAGAAAGAAATTAGCCAAACAACTAAAAATAGAAAAAAATTAGCCAGGCATGGTGGTGTGTACCTGTAGTCCCAGCTATCCAGGAGGTTGAGGCAAGAGGATCGCTTGAGCCCAGGAGTTTGAGGTTGCTGTGAGCTAGGCTGACACCACAGCACTCTAGCCCAGGCAAGAAAGTGGGACTCTGTCTCAAAAAAAAACAAAAAACAAAACAAAAACAAAAAGCCAGATATAGCATGTTACAAATCTTTTGCATTTTATGGATGGTGGGTGTGTACACAAAACTGATCACTGTCTGCGCGGAGAATAATTTGAAATGTGTCCTATGTAAGGGTCAGCTAATTATCTTTCCTTATATCTGAAACAACTGATGGACACGCTGACTCTCAGTTACTTGTATTTATGTCCTGTCCTTTTGCGAATGGTTCTGAGACACCTGAACAGTCATCCAATGACTAGTACAATGAATAAGGAAGGCAAACACCTTCCTCTCCTTGCAGAGTTAATTTTTAAAGAGGAGGGGAAAAAAGGAAATGTTGAGTGTCCATAAAGTCTGGAAATATAAATAATATTACTTTTTTTTTTAAAGATTGATGTTCTTAATGGCAGTGTGTATACTTTTCTATGTGATCAGACTTTATGGACATCCTGGACAAAAGGCATCATATGAAGGAAAAGTTATCTTGCGTTTTTTAAAAAATCATGTGTATTCATTACTTTTAATCTCACACACTATATGAATCTCTTTTTAAAAATATTTTTTATTACTATATCGCAGTTGACCATATTTTGGGGGTACCTGTGATATTTTGATACATGTATGTAAGGAATAATGATCAGATCAGATGATTGGGATATCCTCCACCTCAATCCATGAACCTCTTTTTGCCATGGACTTGGTTCCCCAAAACATGACATTTAGCCCCAAATTGGGGTTTCAGTCCAGATTTATCCACTGGAAATAGAACTATAGATAGAAGTCACAGATTGGTAAAGGTGAATAAAAGTGGAGAATTACAAAGTGTTGGCGCACAAACGATTTCATTTGTCCCCTACGCTAAGACAGTTGAACAAACAGTAGCCTGGGTTCTGACAGCTCGGGGCCATGTGTGTCCCTGGGATGACCAGCAAACCCCACCCCACTTCAGTTCCTGACCGGTGAGTAAGCTGCAGGCTGCAGGAAGAACTCGCTGCTGGCCCCACACCTTCCTTGCCTACAGACCTTGGAAAACAGCCCCCTTTCCTGCTTTTTGTAATTTTCTACCTCCCTGCTGCTGCTCGAGTTCCTGTTCACTCCTCCTCCTTAGTTCTCCCTTTAAAATGTCCAGTCACCTCTGTGCAGACCGGAGTTGAGCACAGTTTATGCAGAAATCTCTCTCCCCTGCTGCAGTAGTCTGAATAACATCTGTCTCGCTGCCTTTAGCAAATGCCGGGCTCTGTTTCTCTTTGACAGCCCCACCATAAATCACATCGTCAGACTGTCTTGTGGCCAAAGCCCTCCAGCAAGGAAAGGTATTGCCGTCAGGCAGGACCTTCCAAGAGCCTGGAGACCACCTCCCAGGAGCCCAGGGCCAAGGCCAAGGCCAGATCTGTCTTTGGGGGAGGTTACTTGTACGCCACATGCAAGGACAGCGCTCTGGCTTCCGGCCTGGGGAGAGGAGACACTTGCCGAGCTGTGGCTGTGCAGCCTTCTTAGTCCAGCTGGTGACAGGGAGAGGAGGCTGTGACTGGGGCAGCAGGAGCCACTGAGAGGGTGGCAGGGAGCAGCCACGGGGGTCAGCAATCTTTCTGTTGCAGCCAGGCAAAAAGAGGGTTGGGGACCAGGAGGGACTGGGGGGCTTGAGTACAGCTGGACACCATGGATTGTGTTTCTCTGTGGTGCTCCTCACATGGGAACACCCCTTCTAAAGATAAGAAAACTGAGGTTTGGAGAGGGCAGGAAAGCACATAAGCAGTTACCCAGACACGGAGATAAGTACGGAGAACGACACGATGCCCCAGATGGCCTCGTGTCTGTGTTCTCACAGGCTCCTCGTTATTCCTGTGCAGGACTCAGGCGAGGTCTTATCATTATTGATATGGTGGTGAAACCCGGGCTCAGAGAGATAACGGAGCTCGTTTGAGGCCACACAGCTTGTGACACAGCTGAGTTGGGACCTGACCTCAGGTCTCCTGTGGGGCACAGGAAACACAAACCTGCCTACTCCACAGCAGGTAGGGGGTGAGGCTGGAGCGACGGCCCTGCACGACCGAGCAGTCCCCAGTGCACAGGTGCACACGTCGGCGGTCCCCAACTGCTTTGCCAGAAAGAGACTCAGACACATTTTTTTTTTTTTTTTTTTTTTTTGAGACAGAGTTTCACGTTGTTGCCCTGGCTAGAGTGAGTGCCGTGGCGTCAGCCTAGCTCACAGCAACCTCAGACTCCTGGGCTCAAGCGATCCTACTGCCTCAGCCTCCCGAGTAGCTGGGACTA
>CAUYSK010058881.1:0-31996 GCA_963575035.1 Avahi laniger | reverse complement strand
GTCATACAACCCAACAACGTCTTTGGGAATGTGGTTTGTCACATCTTCAGTTCCTTGGGATGTCCTCAGGGAAACGTAAAACATCTTGGGAGGAAAAGGGAACCCCAGAGTGAAACAGAGATCCGGTGCTGCTGCTGCAGTTGTGCTTTCTCAGGGTGTCCAGGGAGGGCAGGAGTGGGGGATGGGAATGTGGCCCTGCCACCCGCTCCCCGTCCCGTCTTCAGCGGGGAGTGAGTGTCGACGCCGGGCAGAGCGTGCGGCCGCTGCGTGCAGTGTATGGTCACTGGGTTTACAACTTCAGCACAGCGACCTCCTCAGCTCATTTCTGTTCTAAACACAACGAGTCTGAAATTCTCCCAAGTCCCCTTTGCTGGCCCATGAGAACACGACGCCCTCACGTCCATGCAGCCCTGGTTGCTGGGGCTTCTGTGTGCCCTGGGCTTTGGGGAGAATCGGCCAGAGCAGAGCTGGTGTCCCCTCTGCCAGGCCCATGTTTAGCCCCAAATCTGAGTCCCTCGAGGCTGCAGTGGTGCATTTACCACAGGGAAGTAAAAACATGACTAAAAAAACATGCTTTGGTGACGTATATCACAATTCAAAAATAGGAATTTCTGTAAGTGACCTTTTCTCCTACTTCAAAAAAAGTAATACATGATCAGGCCCAAGTTTAGAAAATACGCTATGAGGAAAAATGCATCAGTCTGTAGGGTTTATACCCACCCAGGAGGCCTTGTCCCAGCCCTGGGCTGCCCCTGCGTGGGGTGGCTGCAGGCCTGGCTGTCTCTAGCGGCAGAGGCGCGGGCGCTCTGTGAGCGCGCCTGTGCCGTCCTGCCCCTCTGTCCCCATGCGCAGCTTACACGCCCTGCCTCACCCACAAGAGCTCCTCCCCTGTGGCCTCGTCCTGCACACAGGGCCATGGTGCAGGCGTTGAGAAGCGCATAGTAGAAGCACCCATTTGCTTCATCCTGCAGCCAGACAAATGCCATGTCTGTGAGCCAGGACAGGTGTGGGGGCACGTCGGGGCCTCTGACAGAGGACGCCGCGGAGATATTTACTGAGGAAGGACAGGGCTTCTGCCGCTTACTGATTTACGTTCTGCACCCTGATCTCTTCCAGACGGAGCTTTGACATTCCAGAAAGGCAGTATTTCCATAGCTATAATTATGTACAACTGTGTACTCTAAATCCCTATTTTCTCCTTTTTTTTTAATAAAGTAAACATCTATAAAAGAAATTCTGAGATTTATTGTTATCAGAGAAACTGGCAGCCTGGCCCGTGTCTGGGCAGCACCAGGTTGAGGTTACTGACACCCTAGCCCATTCCTCTCTCCTCTGTATCGTGAGAACAGGACTGGAAAATGCCAGACTTTGACCACGAAGAGGGGGTTTTTTTATTTAAGGCAATGGTTATGATTAGCTAAATGCCTCCCAGCTGTACCAGGGAAGATGGGCGACCCACTGTGTCAGGCTCTTTATTGGTGGTGGCCACGTGGAGAAGGAGTCCATAGCCCTGTCCAGGCTGGGCTCATCTGGCCACGTCTGCTACGGAGCCACAGACAGAGGGCCCCCTGTGGGACACATTTTTGCCACCCCCTGGGGTGAATCTTAGAATATGTGTTAAATATTCAGTATCTTTTTGTGTAGTTACAAATTCATATTATTCTGTTGAAAGAGTCCATGCTCTAAAATCCTTAAGAAAAATGCCACGCTGGAAGACAGCCCCCAGGAGTGGCAACCACAGGGTGTGCTGTGACAGCCTCCCTTTCATATCCTACTCCACTGCTGTGGGTGTGTTTGGATCTGGTCCTCTTTCCCACGCTGCATGAGCCTTGGTTCGCTGGGCTGTTAGGAAGGGACCATCATTTGCATGTCACAGGTGCTGCGGGATTAACAGAAATCACATGTTATATCCACAGGAGCGGCCACGATGGTGCCTGACACCTCCATTTGCTAAGGAGAAGGTGCCTCGTCCCCTCTGCCTCCTCACAGTCAGGCCCACCCATGGAAAACACACAACACCACAGAGATCTCCCAGGGTCTGGACACGTTGTTTCTCCACATGAGCAGGGGACCCAGCCAGCTCCCCACTGACCCAGTTTGCAAAAGGAGTAGGGGAAGAGGATCCACCCAAAGGCCCTGAGTGGACACAGACCTTTGTCCACCCAGGCAGATGCTCATGTCTTTTCCTCCATTCCTCTAGCCATTGCCATGTTAAAGGACAAGGAGCCGGGATCATTCATCGTTCGGGACAGTCACTCCTTCAGAGGGGCCTACGGACTGGCCATGAAAGTGGCCACGCCGCCCCCTTCCGTCTTGCAGCTGAACAAGAAAGGTAGGTGCCCTGGAATTGACCTGCTCAGCTCCCCATGCAGAGGCTCTGTTGTTTTATTATTATGCTGGTACGATAGATGGTTTATTACCATACTCACAGGTTTTCTTCTTAGTACATATATTTTCAGGTATATTTTATTTAATGTTCTCCTTGTCCAAGAACAAACGTTATTTTTTTGTAAATTTTATTTTCTATTGTTTTGAATAAGTAACTGATTCTATTGTTCAAAAATCAGAACAAGAGAACAAGGCATCCACCAAGGGCATTTTGCTTCCATTTTAGCTGCACCGACCTCACAATCCCTTCCCTCCCTTGGATACATTACATTTGTAATACCCTCCTGTGTGTCTGTCACCGATTGTTATCCAAATGCAGGCAACTATGCAGTTGCCTGTTTTCTCATACGAAAGGTAAGCATACTATTAATGCACATGCTGTTCTTGTATCTGTACCCAGTAGACTATTTTTAGCTTGATTAAAAGTGATACAGTATACACCTAGAGTCATTAAATTATCACTTCTCAAGGTAAAGACTATGCCTTCCTGACTCCTGTAAAGTGAGGCCGCAGGGAGGTCTCCTATTGGGTCTCAGCACAAGTGACGACTCATGCTGTCCTCTGTGGGGACCATGGGTTCCTGACTCCTTGTACCAACACATTACACACAGGCAACAGATCATAGCCAAATCATGTATAGATTCCCAATAATATTCTACTTACTCTTTTTACTGCTCTTTGTCATGCAGCGTAACCACACACAGAAAAGCCTGTAATGCCTCCATGTACAGTGAAACACGATTATAAATAAGCGTGTGTGTAACTGCAGCTCAGGACAGGGAGCCCTGCCAGGAAGCCCCTGCACACGCTCTGTGCTGTGTTGTCATCCATCACCACTGTCCCTTTTGGTCTTCCAGTGGTCCCGGATTTGTCTCCCTGATGCTCTTTGGGCAGGGCCCCTGTGTCCTTCTGAGACATCTCCGTCAGTCTGCGAGCAGCTCCAGCTTCTGAAACGACAGTCGTGTTTCCGGCTTACTCTATACTTTCCCTGCCCAGCCATTTCTCTCTACATCCCTGGTGCTGTTTGCTGGAGAATGGCATCTAGACACCAAGATCTGCTCGCTAGGTGTGCTCCCTGCTGTGGAGTATCGCTGCTTCTCTCCAGTGAACAGAGCTAGGGAACATGTCATTTTTAAAACTTCATGAGCTCATGCTAATACCTACAGTTCAAACGCAGCAACACCAGGCTCCTTCTTGCCCTCCCTGCCCACGTCTGTTCATCCCTTCTCCCACGCTGCAGACTGTGGTCCCAACAAGATCAGTATGTTTACTTTCTTGCTCTATTTCCCAATATGCCTAAAGTAGTTTGAATCACTCTATCAGTAACACTGCAGACAGTAAGTAGTAAACCTACCAAGTAAAATGTGAAGTTAACATTTTATATTAACCATGAAAATGTGAATCTCTTATAGTGTTGTCTATTTTTTAACTTGAAATAAGGAAACTAATAGAGTACATATTCTTTTGTGTCTTGCTTTTGCTCAGCATTGTAAGATTCCTTCATCATATTTCTTTTAAGATTGCTTGTAGTAGTTGTTTTCTTTCCACCCTATCCTGCAAACTAGTCGTCTGTTCTATCGTTGGTGGGTGCTTGCTTTTTGATTTATTTCTTTTGTTTCTTTCTTCTTATCCTGCCCTTTCTGGCCCTGTATATACTCATCTTGGTGTGCTGCTATGCCACAAACTCTTAGGAAAGGGAAAAGATTCTCTTACCCTCTCTTCTCCCCCAAAATGGAAATTGTGGACTGAGGGAACGTCACCGGGTCATTGGTTCCCCATAAGGGTACCCTGGCTCACTAGGAATGGGATAGATTGGAAGAAGCGCAGATTTTGAACTCCCTGTGTTTACAGAGAAGTGAGACACCCGCCTTGTTCACGTGTGTTCCACACCTAGTACCTGAGAGGATTTATCCAAATCCTCTGGTAAACCAACCTCTGCTTAAAGCTTTCTGGAGAAAATCGCCTTTGAGTTGTGCTTTGCAGAATGTCAGATTTGGTTGCCAGAAGGTCCGGCCTCAGGCACGGCTGCAGTCTCCAGGAAATGTGGATGGGTTCGTTTTGGCAAAGGTAGTGGTGTGTGCGAGGAAGGCTTGTTGAGTGGGGTGGGAAGAAGCCGGGCCCTCGGGCAGAGCGCAGCCCCTAACCCATGGGTACTGATTGTGTCTGGAAGCGAAGGGAAGAGAAGGCTGTGTGTTGGCGAGTCGGAGCAGGTGACTCTTGAAAAGTAGAATCTTTCAGCATCCGGAACTCTAGCCTGAAAAGCCCAACAAAGTGCTGCTTTCCAGTGGAAATACTGGCTTTTGTGGCTAGAGAGCTGAATCAGACCTGATTGTGGATATTGTCAGAGCTGTATTCGGAAGCAAGCTGGGTAATGATGAGAGCAGGAAAAGGGTCTCAGGATGAGAAGACCTGGTGACTGTGTAGAGATGAGAGATTAACCTGGGCACAGGAATGAAAGATGGCAGCTGTTGGGTTTTGCTCAGCTCCTTGGTGTCCATCCATTTAAAGTTTTAAACAAGAACAAACAAAACCTCTGTGTGCGTTATCTCCTTGGAAATAGAGGTGGTGGTGTGTGACCAGTGTTACCTCCAGGAATGCATCCTACCTCTCTAGGCAGACTTTAGACTCAATGTTAAGATGAAGGTGACAAAACAGAGGATATTAGAATAGCAGACTTCAGGAAACCCAGCGCCGTTGGTGTCCTCTGGGTGAAATTTTATCTGGCTGCTGTGTCTTCCTGCTCCTGGATTTGACACTTCGATTTTGCAGTACAAGGATAGATTTGAGAGAAGAGTTTACCAACCAGTAAAGAGCCCCAGAGAGTCACCATACCACCTCCAGCATCCTGGAGAGGGGACAGCCATGGACATTCATGATGTTCTCCAGGGTATCTCAGCCAGAGGGTTTCTCACTGAGCCACTTCTCACAGGTGGCATCCAGACCCACGTTTAGTGTCCCCAGCCTTTGGTGGAATCGGATCATCTTTTTCTTCTGCAGGCTTCACTGCCCCTGTGAAATGCTGACACAGTTATTGACATTTGTCACTGTTTATAAACATCCTTTCGTAGCTTACTGGGGGCCAGATGCTGAGGACCAACCCAACTCCAGCAGGTTCTGCCTCCAGGAGATTTCCAGTGTCAGCAATATTAGAAGTTCAAGCAGACACGCTCCCATGGAGGGTGGCGAAGGAGGCCGCAGGGGGACAGCACGCAGCCCATTGTGAATGTCTGTTGGAGTCATCAGCATAGGGCAGTGACATCCTTTTCTTCTTGTGTATCTGCACTTTTCTGCCATTGGACAGTTCTGCCCTGCAGTGGCTTTTTGAGATACACTCTTTTTGGATTCAGTGGGTTGGCTTGAGTGCAGAGGTTCTGCTTACTAGCAGTGTGGCAGAGTGCTGTTCCCATGCAGCCAGCCGGTGCTTGCTTTCTGAAGGAGTTTATGTGCCCAGGCTCCTGGCTAAACCTACCCAGGAGACTGACCTCTTTCCAGATCTTTTTAGCAGTTCATTACAAGGCAGCGTTTTGTGTCTGACTCTTTCTCGCCTCTTCTCTTTGGGAGGAGACAAAGGTGGAGTCCGTGGTCCTCTTCCTTAGCTGCAAGCTCATTCCCTTCGCTGGAGACTCTTGCAGAATGTTTGGGGGGCTCTCCCAAGGACCCCTCCATCCCTGGCATCGTCACTGCCAGGGTTCCCACTGTCCGCCTGGCTTGTGCCCACCCAGCTGTCCTGCAGCCCAGCTACCACTCCTAGGGTGGTTTGGGCAGTCCCAAGTGCGATGTGGCTAGACTCCTGTCCAAGGGTAGTTCCTGGCTGCTACAGCTGTTCTCTCTCTCTCAAATCCTTCCATGCTCTCATTTTTTTAAAAAAAATTCTTTAATATCTTACCACAGGTGGAGATTTGGCCAATGAACTCGTTCGGCACTTTTTGATCGAGTGTACCCCGAAGGGAGTGAGGTTGAAAGGGTGCTCGAATGAACCCTATTTCGGTGAGTTGCTTGAGAGGTTGCTGTCAGCATGCTGAATGCAGGAGGTCTGGGGCTCCCTCCGCTTGCCAACCTGAGATTTGGGACCGTCATTCTCGTGGTGGTTCACTGGTGGTTCTCTGAGATCCCTCTCACCTGAATTATTATCTTTAAGATAAACTGCATATAAATTGTTCTTAAAAGCTGTGTCAAGATCAAACAAATGAAGAGCACTGTGCCAGGGCTAGAAATCATAGACGTCAACAAGACCTCATCCTGGTTGGCAGGGAGATGGGTCCTGACAGGGTTAGAGCCCTGTGTGACCCCATCCCATGGGCACAGGGAGGGGCCCAGAGCTCCCGGCAGAGTCCTCTTTCCTCCCTGTGAATGCAGAGCCTTCCCGACCTTCCAGGCTTGTTGCAAAGATGACTTGAGCCAGCCACACAAAGCACAGCATGAACTTAAGGCGTCCTCATTATCACAGCCCTTTTAGAAGCATTATGCAAGGTGACAAATGTGGTAAAAGTTAGAGTTATCGTAATCCCAGCCCTCCTAATTTTGAATCAAGCAAACAGTATTACTCTTTATAATTTGGTAATGATGTGTCTATGCTAAGGATCATCTGCAGTTTCCTTTATTTACCTCTTAACGGTCTTGTTGAACTTGTTTTGTTGAACTTTGAAGTTTTGCACCAAGTGCCATAGTAATCAAGGATGTTAGCTGCTAAAACTGTAAGGGCTCAGACTTCGCAGCCCTTTCATTTCAGCTGATAAACTGGCTGAGCACGAAACACAAAGGGCAGTTGTGACTCTGTGCTGTCTGTCCTTTCTGCAGGGAGCCTGACGGCTTTGGTGTGTCAACATTCCATCACGCCCTTGGCCTTGCCCTGCAAACTGCTCATTCCGGAGAGAGGTAGGGGTCCTCAGTGCTGGTCTGGTGCCGTGTAGGATCACCTGCAGTTGCCAACGCACACCGGTTTTGGGGATTCATAAAGATTCATTGAGGAAAAATCAGACTGGTAGTTTTTTTCTAACATGCGCTTTGCGAGTAAAGCCAAGAGGGGGCTGGAGATAACGCAAATCAAGGAGAGAAGAGGAGACCTGCTGTACCTGGCAGCTTCCAGATATCTTGGATTTTGATGGAAGGTTTCCATAGAGCAAAGATTCTGTAGCTTAAAAATATAAAACACTCAGACTAAGAGACCTTCAGGGTCATTTACATTTAATGTTTATGATTCTAAAAATGGGCAAAATATTGATGCTGTTAACTTAGGTGATAGGCGAACTGTCGTTCTTTTTACTTTTATATTGGTTTGAAAATATGCATAATAAAACATTAAAAAAAATAACACTCATAGCATATCGGGGTGGTTTGATGTATGTCCCAGCTTTCCTAAGCAGTCTCAATCTCACATAAAGATGATCTAATTTAAAATAGAGGTAAACGTGATTTACCTCTTAAAATTTAATTAGTCATATAGAGTAATTCAGAGATCAGAAAATATTTTGTTGAACCACATCATCTCTATTTTTGTTCAGAATGTGATCATAATTTCTAGGGGATGGATTGTCACCCCAAGAAAAACTCTCACTCAACTCTGCAAAACCAGCACATGTCACTGTCTAGGAATTCTGTCATCAGATCGTCTGACTTTTTCCTGAGGATTCTTTGTTGGGAGCAAGACTCATTTCCGTGTGTTCTTGCCCTTCCTACAGATCCAATGGAGGAAATAGCAGAAAATTCTCCCCAGACTGCAGCCAATTCTGCAGCTGAGCTTTTGAAGCAGGGAGCAGGTGAGTAAATGCGGCTTCATTGTCTCATCTCCTGGTTACTGGGGATGAAGGATTCAGTAACACAACTTCCTTTTGCACTTTCATTATGCAGGTTTCCTTTCTTTGTGAGCTTGCCAGGAAGCTTCCTTTTATAGAGGCTTACACAGGGCTGGGTGGAGCACTGCTGGGGGGAGGTAGGCCAGGGCTCCTCAGCTGGAAATAGTGGTCCGACTCGAACAAGACCAAATTCAGTGGAATAAATGTCAAGTCCTGGATTTAGTTTGGGAAAATGTAGTAAGACAGGATGTGTGTGACCTGCCTCGCCAGCTGTAAGTGTAAAAATGTTCCGGAGATGTGACTCAACAAGTCACTTGACATGAGTCAATGCTTTGACCCACATGGAAACAGACACCACCCGAGAACCAGCTCTCCAGAAACCGGGTCACTTTTTAAAAATTTTTTATGAATAGATTTTATTTTTTAGAGCAGTTGTATATTCTCAGCAAAATTGAGAGGAAGATACAGAGATACACCATACCCTACTCTCAACATCCCCCAGCAAAGTGGTCCATTTGTTACAGTTGATGAACCTACACTGACACATCATTATCATCCAAGAGTCCACGGTTTGTTTACATTAGGGTTTGCTCTTGGTATCGTACACGTGGGTTTGGACAATGCCTGATAACATGTATCCACCATGACCGTATCGTGGTGAGTAGTTACACTGCCCTAAAAATCCTCTGTGTCCCATCTGTTCATTCCTCCCTCTCCCCCAATCCCAGGCAACCAGTGACCTTTTTACGGCCTCCATATTTGTGCCTTTTGCATATAGTCCAAACCATACAGTGTACAGCCTTGTTAGGTTGGCTTCTTTCACTTAGTAACATGCATTTAAGTTTCCTCCATGTGTTTTCATGGCTTAATCACTCATTTTTTTTTTTAGCACTGAATAATATTTCATTGTCTGGATGTACCACAGTTTATTAATCCGTTCACCTGCTAAAGGACATCTTAAGTGCTTTCATGTTTTGGCAATTATGAATAAAGCTGCTATAAACATCTATGTGCAGGTTTTTGTGCAGATATGTTTTCAGCTCCTTTGGGTAGATACCACGGAGAGCAGTTGCTGGATTGTATGATAAGAGTATGTTTAGTTTTGTAAGAAACTGACAAACTGTCTTCCAAAGCAGCTGTACCATTTTGCATTCCCACCAGGAATGACGTTACTTCATTTCTTCGCTGGAATTTGGTATCTCACTCTTACTTTAATTTGCATTGCTCTGATGACTTGTGATGTGCAGCTTCTTTTCATATGTTTATAGATCATCTGTACATCTTCTTTGGTGAGATGTCTAGTAAAGTCTTTGGCCACTTTTTCAATTTTTTCTTTGTTTTCTTATTACTGAGTTTTAAGAGTTTTTTGTATATTTTTGAAAATAGTTCTTTATCTGATATGTCTTGAAAATATTTTCTTTCTTCTGTATCTTGTCTTTTCATTCTCTTATAGAACAGAAATTTTTAATGTTAACAAAATCTAGCCTATCAATTCTTTCTTTCATGGATTATGCCTTCGGTGTTGTATCTCAAAAGTCATCAACAAACCCAAGTTTATCTTTATTTTCTCCTATGTTATAGATTCATTTTTTTGCATGCCGATGTCCAATATTCCTACATTATTTGTTGAAAAGGCTATCTTTTTTCCATTGTGTGCCTTTGCTTCTTTGTCTAAGATCAGTTAACTATATTTATGTGGGTCTATTTCTGTGTCCTCCATTCTTTTCTATTGACTATTCTTTCACCAATAGCTTTATAGTAATCCTTGAAATCATGTAGTGACAGTCCTCCAACTTTTTTCTTCTCCTTCAGTATTTTGCTTGCTATTCTGGGAGTTGGCCTTTCTATGTAAAGTTTAGAATCAATTTGTCAGTAATCACAACAAAATTTGCTGAGACTTTGATTGGGATTGCATTGAATCTACAGATGAAATTAAGAACTGACATCTTGACAAAGTTGAGTCTTTTTGTTCATGAACGTAGAATATCTCTCCATGTATTTAGTTCTTTGATATAATGTCTTTCATCAGAGTTTTGTAGGATTCCTCATATAGATCTTGCATATAGTTTGTTAGATTTATACATAAATAATTTTGGGGCATGCTAATGTAAATGGTACTGTGTTTTTAATTTCAAATTCTACTTGTTCATTGCTGGTATATAGCAAAGCAATTGACTTTTGTATTATATATTAACCTTGTATCCAGCAACCTTTCTGTAATGACTTGTTAGCTCCAGGTAAGGTTACTTTTGCAGCATTAGATGCTGTCCTGGTGGCCCCGGTTTAAGAGGGCTGTGGACAGGCCACACACCACAGGGCTCTTGTGGTTCTGCGGCTGTGAGTGAGGAACACAGCTAGAGAGGACAGTGGGCCCACTGACTTCAAAACCAGCTTCTCCCCACTGGAAGTCTTTCATGCAAGGCAGATATTTATTGTCAGAAATGTTGAGAAGGAAATTTCTGAGTCAAGTAGAGGATTGGACTATAAATACCTCCATTGTGTACCTCATATCTGTAGAGTATTTTATAGCTTTACTCCACAATGAAGGTATGTGAAATATATAGGCATTTGCTTATTCCCTGTGCAAAAATTATTCTTCTACGTAGTTTTGCTCTGTAAAGTTATAGATCACTGTGCCTATTAATCTGTTAAAGTAAAATCACTCTGTTTTTTAATGGAATGTTCATAGCGTTGAACTCATTTTAGACTCTCCTTAAAGAATAAGTTATCTGTGGCCAAAACACAGTTGATAAGAACGTGCCCAAAATAGCAAGTGTGCTAAAACCCCAAGCTCCATATGAAAAGTGTAGCTGTGGTGAAGGGTTTGAGGCCAGGTTCTACCACTCAGGGTTTTGATCTCTGGCAAATCACTTAGCCGTAGAGACCTGAGGTTTGTATCTGGTCAGTGGGGATACCCACACAGTGTTGCAAAGACCAGATGGCTAGGACTTTGAAAAATGCTGTGGGAGCTGTTTTCCTGGCCTAAGAGGAATGGCGTTGCCTGGGAAACCAGCCTCACCCTTTCCCTTGTAAGATCCAGATCCTACCTTGTATTCTGGCCTGGTCCGGGCCAGAACCCATGGCGGCTGAGACAGTGGGTCCCCGTGCCAGGAATGAGCTCACAGTCCCCAAGTTTGTTTTAGGGTGGTCTTTGGAGCCCACCCTGGCTTGTAGCCTCCTTCTATTAAAGCAACAGTGTAGCACTTGTCCCTAGGTCCCAGTGTGTGTCTGGGAGGATGTGGGGATTTGCTGCCGGCCTCTGTGGTGAGCAGCTCACCTGCGCTCTGGACCTAGGAGATGGGGCTACAAAATTAGATCCACTGATTGGTTTGTTTCAGTTGTGCCTTTTAAATTTTGAAATTTTGAAAACATCTAATTATTGGCTTTTAGATTGCAACTCAGGTATCGGCAACATTCAAATGATCATGGCAACACTCTCAGAGCACTTGCTCCTGTGCAGCTCGTGCGCTCATCCCCTCACAGGGCCTCTGCAGGTGGCACCCTGTCATTCCGTCTCACACGGAGCACCCCCGGTGGTGGCTCGAGCTCCCAAATGAGCCAGGCCCAGCATCCGGCGCCCGTGTCTGGGCGCGTCCACGTGGCTCAGGCACACCCCTGCCCTCTCAGCCCCACGCGGCCAGCGCCAGGCCGCACACACCTGTGCGTTCCGCCCTTCTGGTTTAACATCTTCTCGTCACGGCAGCGTTCCCTGTGTTTCCTTAAGCTTCCCAGTTATCCAACTTTCACCCAGTAAATGCTAAATTACTAAATGGATGGGTGAATTAGTTAGTTATGATAATGTACCCTAGTAGCCCTTGCTTTTAGATGCTAAAACTTTCTCTTCTGTCCTGGCTTATCATTTTTAAGTACATTTTTCCACCTTTTTAAATAACATGAAATGTGTCAATAACCCTGAATGTTTTTATTTAAGCGTGGATCTTCTCAGAGATGAGACTTTATTCAGAACCTTGAGGTTTTATTTAGTCACCTGAGTTGGGCATTTATATATGAGGTTTAAATTATGACAGTCTTCAGCTTCTTTCCTTTAAAAAATCTCTTATTTCTAAAACACAGTAAGAGCTGTGAATTTTTGCACAGCATCACACTGACAAGGCAAGGAATTGGGACAGCAGATTTGACACCAGAGGAGTGAGGCCCCGGAGGTGACCACCCTCAGCTAGTGCTTTCTCCACCTGGAAGACGGGCAGCAGTTGTTTGGAATAAGTGTTGTAGCAAGACGGTGGAACAAGTCCAATCTCTGATCGCCTCAATTAAATTGAGTGTTTTTTTTCCTCCTAAACTGAATTTCGTTTGTTGTCCTAATTCACTTAGACTCCTGGACATGCAATGGTTCTTTGAGGTGATGGTGTCCAATTTCCTCATTGTAAAGATGGAGAAGCCATGACTCAGAAATACTGGCAGAGTCAGACAGCTCACAAAGATGGGAATAAACTCTCAATTCTTTTCAGTTTAATTCCTTTTCATTGGATACTAAGGCTATTACGTCTTTGTTCCGATCTCTAAAACAATTTCTATTCATGTTTTAAGCCTCCTTTCTTAATTGTTTTTTGTTGAAGCAGAGGAATGTAGTATAATCCTGAAAAGAAAGGCTTTTTTTAAAATAACCAGACTTTTTAAAATAACCAGATAGATTTCCCAGAAATGTTGTGGTTGTGTTTTTTAACTTAGCATATTGCAGGTATAATTTCTTCATAAAGTCGCATGTGTTTTTTAAGTTTAAAGAAAGGAAATACAGGGGAGGAAAAGGAAAAAGTGAATTACTCGTAGACCTGTTAGCCTTGCACAACCCCCCAGTGTTGGGAAGAAGAGTGGACAGCAGGCACGACGTTCTCCTGCCCAGAGACCACGCGTGGTGGCAGCCAGATTCCTTTGTGTGCTGCCTCCGGCCTTGTACGTGAAATGATGCTGCATGCACAATTCTTTTGTATTTATTTTCTCTCTTAGCATAATTAGCTTACCCATGGTTTTTGCAAACATACTGCTGGTCTCATTTTTAATGGCTATATAATGGTTTGTCGTGTAATTCAACTCTTTATGTTCATTCATTGTGTTTCTAATGTTTTGATACTACAAACAATGCTAAGAGGATAGTCTTTCTGCATTTTTTTTTTTTTTCTGAGTTCTAGATCGTTGCCTTAGGACCAGTTTCCACACGTGATACTACTAGGCTGGAACATGTAGACCTGAGACTTTTCTGTGTTGTAAAGGCCCTTTCCCAGAGTCGCCTAGGAATTTGCAGAACTTCATACCACCAGTCCGAAGAGCATCCTCCTTGCTAATGCCTCACTGGGCACCAGAGCTCTGAATCTTCACCCCTTGCCAAACACACTTGCCAAGTGCAATTGGACAGTCTTGGACCAGGCCCAGTTGGACAACCACGGTGTTGACCCTGCGGCACAGGCCCACCTGTTTTCTGCAGGAGAGAGTTGGGCTCTGGGGCACTTGGTGCTGGAAGACTGAGCTGTCTTCCATAGAACTGCCAGCACATGCAGGTTGCAGCTTTTCCTTCTCTGTTTTGAGCAATAACAACAGAGCTCCTGCGTTTTGGGAGAGATATTCCCCAAACTCCAGACTCCTATCAGATGCGAGGCAGCAGGACCATGCCTATCAGAAATCCACTGTGGTGCCTACAGGAGAGCACAGGTCTGGGCCCTGGTTCCAGGTGAACCCATCCAGGTCGTGCCAAGTTTGTGGAATTTTCCTGGTAGTTAGATCAAAAGTCCCCTTTTCCCCTCTTTGTGACGGCACGATCAGCATGACAGTGATACTAATGAAATCAAAGGCAGAATATTCACTCTCCTAAAATCTAACTGTTTAAAATTTTCCAGTCTTCCTTTTAGTTCCTTTTCATAGGCACACATGCTTTTTATTTTCTAGTTATAACATAGTTTTTATCCTGCCTTCCCAGTTGACTGCTAACAACATTTTTCCATGTTGCTATGTGATTTTCATGATTACTGCTTGCTGGTTGCTTGGTATTCCATTGAGGAGACTAATTTAACCCTTGCCTTATTTTTGGAAATAATCGCTTTCCAATTTTTCCCACTATAATGAATGTGTGACACAAATATCTTCCTCTGTATGTTAGTTATCCCATGTGGTCATGGAATTTTTCCTTTCTGAACTCAGAAGTAGTACCTTTAGGTTACTTCTAGGTGTTTCTGATCTATCTGATAAATATTGTCAAGCTTTCATCCAAAACGGCTGGCTCACATCCTCAAAACATCTCAAAATTTAAACATTAGCTATGAATTATGGCCTTTTCTGTGGCAAGAAGAGATGGCCGAGCTGCTCTGATACCCAGGGACATCCTCGCCCATGTGTGGGGATGTTGCCAGCACTTCTTCCAGCACACCTGTTAACACACCCGCCAGCCCACCTGCTAGCACACCTGTTAACAGACCTGCCAGCCCACCTGCTAGCACACCTGTTAACACACCCGCCAGCCCACCTGCTAGCACACCTGTTAACACACCTGCCAGCCCACCTGCTAGCACACCTGTTAACACACCCGCCAGCACACCTACGAGAACATCCACCAGCACACCTGCCAACACATCTGCCAGTGGGCATGGCCTCTGGTCATTCTGAAAAGCTGGAGTCAAAGTCAAAGAGCAGGTAGAGCTGCTCCCGGGGGCGTTCTCACCTGAGAGAAAGCACCGCCAAGGGAAACAGGACAGCAGACAGCAGACTGTCCATTCGAGTGCTTGGATGTGTTGGTGTGGAAGCACTATTTTCTTTTTTGTGAAACTCTAGAGGCCTTTAAACATGGAATTAAGACCCCCACCTGCTCACATAGAGAGACTTGCGTACGACAGGGAGGGGAGCACGTGAGAGCCGTCCTATGCCTCGGGAGGAAGCCTTCTTGGTCTCGGCCGGCGAGGGCCTGGCTGTGTTAGCGAGTGAGCTTCCGGCTGGGTGCAAATCCTCAGGCACGGACACCCCGACTTCGCCCACACCCCAAAGTCCCACGTACACTTTGGCTCAAGCTGCAGGGACGCAGGCTAAAAGGGAGACCAGGATTTTTACAAAGCCTGGTCATTTTCTTCCCTCAACAGTGGATGGCCTTGAGGAAGCCCTAAGCCCTTCCTCCACGGACGGGGAGCTGGGATACAGGTGCGGCCGGGCCGTTCTGGCTCTTTCCAGCCCGTGCTCCGAGCGCACTGCAGGCCACTCCCTCACAGCCTTCCGGGTGCTCGCCGCTTTCAGAATCCGCACAAGGCAGCTGCCTGGGATTCCAGAACACATGCTTTTCTCACAGAAGTTTCTCGGGGGGCCTCTGGGCCTCCTTACCTATAAAGATAGTTGGGCTTTTGTGCTGACTGTCATTTAGACCCACACTGAGGCCAGCCAAGGTGCCTCAGGCCTCACCAGGATCCAGGGTTAGATACCACAACAGAGCAGCTAGAGCACTTGCTCCGGCTGGTGGGAAGGCAAAGCCACGTTGGGTGGGGTCTGCTTTGCTAACTTGTTTCTTCTCACCTTGACATGGGAGCAAGCTCATCCTTGGGGCACTCACTCTCCACATTTTCAGAACTGGGGACAAAGGCATTTGCCTTTAAACGCACCTGGTGCAGTTGTGGCCAACACGCACCCCCTTCGGTATCTTGCAGCCTGCAACGTGTGGTACCTGAACTCCGTGGAGATGGAGTCCCTCACTGGCCACCAGGCGGTGCAGAAGGCCCTGAGCATCACCCTGGTCCAGGAGCCACCCCCGGTGTCCACGGTCGTGCACTTCAAGGTGTCAGCCCAGGGAATCACCCTGACGGACAATCAGAGGAAGTGAGTTCCCCGATGGGGATCCCACAGCAGGGGCAGCACTCCTGGTGACAGCTGGGCGTGTGCCCTTCCTGCCCTTCTCTAATGTGGGTGTCGTCTGGGTAAATCCCCGGGCCCTGCCCCTGCCCATCTGCTGGCTTCTCTCTCCTTCTCCAAATGGGCTTTGTTCCTGTGCCAGCACAAAGCCAGCAGCATCTGGAGGCATGACTTCACAGGGTAGCACAGCATGTTATGATGGGCGTCCTTAGGGGACCACGTGGACCAGGTGGGCAGCACTCCTAGAGGGGGAAGGAGGGGCTGGGCAGGTGAGCCCAGATGGAGGACTCCCTGGGGGTGGTGTCAGTGACCACAGGCAGCCCTTCCCCGGGAATGTGACGTGCACAGCCCTTCAGAGTTAGCTCAGCGCTCCGAGATCTGCTACTGTATCTGATTCGGGAGGCTGTCCTGTGAAAGGGGTGGGCTGTTGTCATGGTCACCTTTTCACAGGTTAGAAAACCAAGGTTCAGAGATGGTTAGTGGTCTCCCCACGATGTTGCACCCAATACGGTCCGGTGGGGCCTGTCTCGTGCCCCACCAGCTTCTCCAGTTTGTTCGGGCTCCTTGACCCAGTTCCCGCCTTCCCGCTGACAGTTTCAGTGCACGTGGCTGAACGGTCCTGTTTCCAGGACCATTCTGCACAACTCTGTGTTGCCTGTGAACTTCTAATGGGCACATGCTTTGTTCTTCTCTCCAAGTGAGAGTAAAAGTATAAAATAGTTTCCTGCTCCCCGAATCTTAACATGTGGGGGAGCCTGCCCTGCGTGTCACCCCAAAACCCCAGTAACCAGAACCATCCTCTCTCCCCTGCATTCCAACAGGCTTTTCTTCCGGAGGCATTACCCCGTGAACAGTGTGATTTTCTGTGCCTTGGACCCACAAGACAGGAAGTAAGAAATTTGCATTTTTATTAAGTAAGGCATATATATTTTTTACCCTTTAATTTTAAAAATTAACATAATTCTCTTCTCTTTAATTTGCAAGGTGGATCAAAGATGGCCCTTCTTCAAAGTAAGTTGCCAGGATTTCTTTACATTTTTTGTTTACAATCATGGTCCAAAGTTGAAATTTTTTCCAGATTTCCATAAAGGATGTCTTATAAGAAAATGACTACGACCTGTCAGTTACTTTTTTAAAAAAAGAGAAAAAAGTAAAAGTGTGTACACTACCTTCGTAGCAAGGGCCTGGACGGTGTCGACTTTACCGATGGCTGTGGCCAGCGTGCAGCGTTTACATGCGGCGCTGCGGTGTGGTGCGGTGAGAACGGCGGCAAAGCCTGTGCAGCCACTTGGGAGAGGGCTGCAGCGCCGAGATCCGGACAGGCAGAGGGAAGAGCTCCCCATGTGCAGGATGAAGCTGGTGTCCCGAGTTGGCCAAATGTGAGGGCGGACGGTTTTCGTCACCCCTTGCTCTGCAGCAGGCCAGGCACCCGCTAGAGGTCCCTCTTCACAAGTCACCTGTTCCTGGTTCTCCAAGAACCTGTGCATGGCCATTCCTGGCCCAGCGCTCTGTTGGCAGGCGGAGGGACTTCGTCCTACCCTCCTGCTGGGAGGCATAACTGGCCGTGTTCCCGCAGGGTAGTTTCCTCTGTGTCGTCTAGATCCAGTGACCACAAGGGTCATCACAGGATCCTTCCCCAGGGTTCCTGCTTCACACTTGTCATTTGTCTCAGGAGTTGGTGAGAGCTTGGAAGGCCTTCCCTCAGCCCCTGGGGGACAGGTTCTAGGCGCACTCTCGCTCTCTGGCTGGCAGGGGTGACACCGGGCTTTCATCTGCTTGAAATGGGCAGCTCCGTCGGGATTACTTAAGTGTCATCGGCCGGTCCTTTTCGTGGTGTGGAAACCGCGAAACTTAAACAACAACAGCAGGATCCTTCATTCTTTAAGAAAGAGAAGGAAGACCGTTGCCAGGCATTTGGATAGGGATAATGGTCGTTACTGTGTGAAGTTTAGGGCTCATGGAAGCCTATTAACAGAATGGCTTCAGTTCTTCTAAGACAAGTGATTAGATGTGCTGTTCTTTCCAAACAACTTCCTGACCTGTACGTAGTCTGCAACCAGGATTTCAGTACGCAGCAAGAGTCCCTGGTGTATTTCAGGTCCCAGCGGGCAGGAGTGTCCAAGTCCAGGCAGGGATTGGGTCCGTCAGGCACCCTCTCCGGAGTCCCTCCATCCCTGCTCTCCTGTGAGGCTCTGGTCTAGTACATCAGAGCGGGACTCCGGGAGTCTACATGGACAGGTACCCAGGGATTCTGGTCCCAGCATTAGGAGTGTCTGTGGAGGTAGCTGAGCCTCCAGAGCTGGAGCTGAGGACACTCGCCTCCACCCAGGCTCAGGGCCTCACCTGCAGAGCAGAAGTCAAACATCTCACCTGCAGGCCTTTGAAGGCTGGACAGGTGGCCAGCAGGGTGTTTGTTACAAGGTAGATTTTTGATATGTAGCATTTAAAGTTCCTCCTGGCAGTGATGGTGGCCGGAGGAAGCAAGACATTTAGTGCTTTGTGGGATACTGACCACTCTAACCTGGACTTTGCTTTTGCAGAGTCTTTGGATTTGTGGCCCGGAAGCAGGGCAGCGCCACAGACAATGTGTGCCACCTGTTTGCAGAGCATGACCCCGAGCAGCCTGCCAGTGCCATCGTCAACTTCGTGTCAAAGGTCATGATCGGCTCCCCAAAGAGGATCTGAGAGCCCCCCTCGCAGCTCAGACCTGCCAATGCCTCTTGAGGCTCTGGAGACAGAGTGGGGTGAGGGCAGGGCCCCACTCCATACAGACTGATAATCCTAACATTCCAGGCCTGGGAGGGAGAGAGGATCTTCCAGCTCTACAGAAGCAAGAACAAACAGCCTCAGCACGGACTAGCCTTTCCCAATCCAACACATCTCTGCAGCAAAATGCTTTTTGGGTAGGAGAGGCCAGGCATGGGTGCTCCCACCCAGGGTCCGCATGGGAAGGGGACAGGCAAGGGAACAGCAGGGAACATGCGGAGATCTCCACGTTCCTGGCACACCAGCATGTCAGGGGATGAGGCGTGCCCAGACCTCGCAGCAGAGGTCCTGAGTGACCGTCTGCTTCCCCATCTGCCATGTGCTCCTGTCCAGCTGACGCCCAAGGCCAAGGTCTCTCTCACCTCGGTCTCCCTGAGACGGAGATGCTAATGAAACAGAAGGGGGCACGTGTTTGAGGAAGTTTTGTGCAGGTCTGGCCCTTCTGGAACACAGCTGGGTCCCGAGGGAGGGGACTTTGGGATGGGCTGCGGGGATGAGGGTGTGGAAGCCTTGTGGTGTCATGGGAGGAACGTGCCACGGCAGAGGCCCAGCCTCGCACGTGGTGCCCACTCCGTGCCTCCTGCTCACGCGTGGCCAGCTGGGCCGGGGGAGCTCATGAGGACCCTGAAAGGAGAAACAAGAAGAGGGAATCAAAGACGCCATTTCTATATAATTTATATTTTACTTATGCTGAATTATTTATAACAATTTGCCGTTGCTAACTGTACCAGTGTCAGATGCTGCAGCCTGCCAAGTTGTGATTTTAGGAGGCTCGTCCCCATATAGGACGCGCCGCAGGCACATGGCTGCAGAAACAGGAGGCGTGTGGTGGGCTGCGGGCAGGGCTGTTGAGTCCCCTGGTGTGGTGCCACCCATGCGGGCTGTGCCTCGAGCAGCCTACCCTGTGCTTTATGCACTGCGTGTCGTCCCTGATTGGGGGTGGCTTCCTTGCTGGTGGGGAAAGTCCAGGAGGGACGGGAATCGCCTGGGCTTAATTAAGCTCACAGCCCCTGCCTCCGCTCGTTCTGGGCCATCTGCAAACCCGACAGGGCACGACCTAAATCGTCGCTGGCCTGTGCAAGCTCTCGTCATGCTTCTCCCTGCCACGCCTGGACTTCCCGTGGGGACCTGTGTGACATGATGTGCGTGAGCAGAAGGCAGGATGAGGAAAAAGAGGAGGAATCCCAGTGCCGACACGCTGTTTCGGAGTGCCACTGCTCTGCATCATCTTGGCCACCGAGTCGAGCGTGTTATTTCACGCATATGTGAACACTCCGACGGCATGGTTTCCCACCCGAATCTGTCCATGGTCGGAGGTTCTGGAGAATCCGGTGACCCTGGATCCTCCCCAGAGTCAGAGATGGGGCTTGGCCACGTCGAATGAAGGCTGGGCCTCCTTCCCTCACAGCCCGGGGAGCCCCGCGGCCACCTGACTGTCCCGACTCTGAGCCACCTGAGGTTCCCACTCTCCTCTGCTGTCAAGTGTCACGTCTCAGCTCTTCGGCCACCAGGTATTACAGGCTCCAGTCACCACGCTGGACTTTGGAAGTGTGCTTTGTGAACTCTCTGTTTTAAAGTGAAAGGGAGAAGAAGACTTAGCAACGAGCAGAGCTGGGACCAGCCGAATCACAGTGGCGTTCGTGTATGTGTGCATGGGTCCTGTGTGTGCATGCGTGTGTGTGTGTGTGTGTGCGCGCGTGTGTGTGTCAAGGTAAGTGGACCACTCCACTGTTTAGCTCCTATTGATGCACCAAACGTAAGTGCCTCATTTCTGTGCCAAATGTTTGCCTTGGTCTTTGCCGACCTCCTTCCCTGACACGCGGTGGCGTGGCTGTTCGAATGTGCATCGCTGGAGGCCCTGACATCCCTGGAGGCCCCGATGTCTTCGGCAGAGGCTTCTAGCATTTCCGTTTTTCATCCACTGCAGGAATCCAGCTGAGGGGAGCAGAAGCTTGTGCTTCCCCAAGATGTGCCTGATCCCAAGACAGTCTGACCCAAAGATCACAGGCTAGGTCTCTTCTCCTCCCGAAGGAGGATGAGAGGGCTTGTTTAGAAGTCAGAGTGAGATTGGGGTGCAGTATTGAGAAACACAACCTGGCAGTGACTTACAGAGACATCGGGGCATCCCACAACCCACAGTGGTCCTCGTGGCGAGTATTTGAGAAGCCACGAAAATTTCCTTTCTGAACTAACTGACCAGGTGTGATTTTTACTCAAGGTGAAAGTGGTCAAGGGCATCAGGGAATTTGTCCCGAGCAGATAGCTCCCTCTGAGCAACCAAAGGAAGCGAGCGTCCATGGTTTCTGAAGAGCTGGTACGACGGGTTTCTTTCTTCCTTGTATGTTACGTGTGCATTAAACAGAACAAGACGAGTCCGCGTCCTCACAGACTGTACATGGGCTCAGAAACTGTGAGGGGGCATCACCGCCGGCGCCGGCTCAGGGACACGGAGAAGGAATGTTTCCCAGGCATTTGCCTCTGGAGCTCCCATGGGGCAGGCGCATACTGTCTGGAGTCAATGCAGCAAGTTCACAGTAGCTGAGCCCGACACATAGTATAGCCAGGGTCCTACTAATCCACCCAGTAAGCGGATTGTTGTATTCCTCCAGTGTTAAGCTATAACCATGTTAAAAGTCACACTGCATTTATCCTCAGCATCAAAGACCTTGTAATGTCTTATCTGCCTTACCTTTTAGTGCATATTTTTACTTTTCTGATATTATAAAGGATATATCCAGTATGTAAATGAATGTTCTATAAATCCTTTGTATAGTCATTTTCCCTGCTCTTTAAATATCATCTCTATTCAGAGTATAATAAAATTATGAACTTGGTAAGCCATTTGTGTGCCCTGAAGTATGTTGTGTGTGTGTCTGTGTGTACATGTGTGTGTGTATGTACATGTTATGTTTGTGTACATGTGTATCTGTGTGCACATTTCTGTATATGTGTCTCTGTGTGCATGTGCATGAGTGTGCATGCACAAATGTACAAGTACATGTGTCTATCTATGTGTGTTCATGCACACATGTGTGCCTGTGTGTTTATGGATCAGTTCATTGAGTTGTAAATTCACATGTTTTGCCTTCAGGAATATATTTTAAGATTTTTGCCCAGAGACCTTTTAAAATTTATATTCAAAGATTTTTAAAAATTAATTACAAATGCACAGTGTTGATGATGGGTACTGATGATACTGCTATAAATACCTCTACACACACACTGGCTACAGGAAGACACCCCTGGCATGGATCAGGCCTAATGGACATCCCAGTTTCTACCCAGGTGAGTACTTAGCCTGATACTTAGAGTCTTGTGGACTTGCTTGTACTTCAGCAGATGCTGAGAGCCTCCCAGCAGTGCTGCCCTCCAGGCTCTCCTGCAGGGCTCATCCCCTGTGTCTTCCCTCCCTCCAGCCAAGGTCCTCCCTTGGGGGAGTTTGCTCCTTTTTGCTGACTTTCTGCCCTCTCTGGGCTGTCTCCCTCCAGAGGTGACAGGACACAGGGACTGCTGCTATCTTGTTCCCTCAGCTCTAAAACAGAAAAGAGCAATACCTGGGGCTCATTTGATCATGGACAGATAATAAGGATTTCAATTAACTGCCACTGCCCCCAGCACAAAGTTCCTCTCTGCATGGTTAGCCCCTGGAGGCTTTAGCTTTCCACTGTAACGAGACACAAAGGAGATCATTTTTCACCCCAAATATGTTGGGAAGGTGGATTGAAATAGTCCAGGCGTTAGTGCCTCAGAGTAGAAGGGAGAGTGGGCAGCGGCAGGTTAAGTCTTGTCCAACAGGAAGTTCCTGATGAGCCTTTTGAAGCAAATCATTGCCCAGGTTCTTGACCAGTGTCACGACAAGGTGAAAGGTGGGCAGGGCATTAATTTCATAAGAGTTTACAGACTCCTATCTCCAAGAACACAGTTGGCATGCATCACAGTTGCTGGGCTCATAGGGCATGCATGTCCCTAGGTCCCTGGCCAGAGGCATCCTAGGAGACGGTCACAGAGACCCAGTGACAACAAAGCCTCAACTGGACAAGCCCCTGCCACATGCTGCAGGGGGGTGTCACGGGTTCCCCGTTTATCTCTCAGCAATGTTACAAAATGGGTACCTGTGTCATCCATCTATTACACCATGGGCACCTCAGCCTGCCCACTTGAGGGTTATTGATCTATTGTGTAATGGGCACCCTGGGCCCACCTACTGGGGGACCTCAGGTCTGTACCTCATGTGTGCTTGCGTGTCTTGTCGTAGAGATTTGTATTACCACTAGGGAGGTGGGATGAGTTGCCCAATGGCCTTGGAAGGTCAAACTTCACAGAGCAGGAGCATTTAAACCAGTCTTAGGGGGCAAATTGGAGTTTTCTAGTTGGACTTGGGGCCTGGGGCAGTACTAGGAAGGGACATTTCATGACACAGGGATTGGCCATATCAGGACACCCTGCTGCTGGGATGAATCATAAATGGCCTTAAAGTTCCTAGGAAATCAGGCGACTGTGTGAAGCCTGGCCAGAGGCAAGAGAAGGGGGGTAAATGAGAGTTCACCAAGCTCCTGTCACCAACCTAGGTGACCAGGAAGGGGAGCAGGAAAAGGGATTCCACCACAACAGTTAATCTGGCCCAGGAAGCCTCTGTGTCCCCATGAATCTGAGACTTCCATCCCATCTCAGAGAGTCTGGGGTGGCTGGGGGAACCAGAGCAGTATCCCACCTCGGCAAGCTCCCAGCCCCACCTGGAAAGCGCTCTCCATCTCCCACGGGCAGGCGGACCTGCCACAACAAATGCTATGCCAGGGAAGCCTCTTCATAGCTGTGGGCCTGCAACTCTCCTCCCTCTCCCCCACCCAGAGACACCTCTTATGTCCCTCAGTTGCATCAGCAGGGATCAGTGGGAGCCCCAGAGGCACCAGCTAAACCATGCAGACCAAAGTAGCACTGAAAAGCTTTGATGATTAAACCATCAGTGGGACCACAGGCCAGGAACTGCTTGCTAAACATAATCAAGACAACTACTTGCTAAAATAAAAGATTTAAATAGGGCCCAGAGTTTCCTAATATAATAGCTAAAATGTCTCCAATACAATAGAAAATTACCTGTTATGCCAAGGACCAAGAAATTTGCAACATGAGTGAGAAGGACCACTGATGCCAACATCAAGGTTAATCGGATGCTGGAATTATTCGGCAAGGATTTTAAAGTATACATCATAAAAATGCTTCAACAAATACAAATAAAGGAATAGAAAAGCCACAGTAAATAAATAGAAGTTATGAAGAAAAACCAAATGGAAATTACAGAACTAAAAAGTATAATAACAGATATGAAAAGCTTACTAGATGGATTCAATAGTGGAGTGAAGATGACAGAGGATAGAATCAGTGAACTTGATGACAACTCAATAGAATTCACTCAATCTCAACAACAGAGAGAAAACAGACTTTTAAAAAATGAACAGCCACAGCGACCTATGGGACAATAACAAAAGATCCAACATTTGTATCACTGGTGTATCACAAGGAGATGAGAAAGGGAGGAGCTAAAGAATATTTGAAGAAATAATGACTTAAAACTCCACAAATTTGGCAAAAGACAGACTGTAGATATAAGCCAGTTGAACTACAAACAGGATCAACAATAACAACAACAACAAAAATCCATGCCAAGAAATAATCATAATTAAATTTCTGAAATCTAAAGACAAAAAGAAAATTGTGAAGGCAAACAGAGAGAAATGATGGACTATGTACAGGCATACACCAATTTGAATAACAGTGCATTTCTCCTATTAAACCAGGGCAGCCAGAAGGAAGTGACACATTTTTTAAGGGCTGAAAAAAATGAAACATCAACCATGAATTCTATATTCAGTGAAATTATCCTTTGGGAATGAGGGGAAATAAAGACATTGTCAGATGAAGGAAACTAAAATAACTAGTTGCAACCAAGCCTACATTTAAAGATTAGTAAAGGAAGTCATGCAAACAGAAAGGAAATGGTAAAAACAAAACAACAACAACAACAAACCTTGGAGCATCAGGAGGGAAGAAAACATTGGAAAGAAGAGAGTATAGGTCATACAATAGACTCTCCTTTTCCTTACAAGTATTATAAATCACATTTGATAATTGAAACAAAAATTATAACACCGACTGATACTCAAGACAATATTAAAAAGTGGGTAAGACAAAGGAACCTAATTGGAAGTGAGATTTCCACACTTTAACCCAAATAGCAAAATGTCAATAGACAGTGATAAGTCACGTATTTTATTATAATAACCAGAGCAACCACTATACAAAAAGATATACTCAATAAATAAATCAAGATGAAACCTTTAAGTATCCACAGGAAGACACGTAGATAGAAACAGAAAAGCAAAATTGAGACAAATGAAAATAAAATGTCATATTTTAGCCCTAACATACTAATAATCCCCTAAATGTAAATATTCAGACTACATCAGTCAAAAGACAGATTGGGGCCGGACGCGGTGGCTCACGCCTGAAATCCTAGCTCTCTGGGAGGCCGAGGCGGGTGGATTGTTTGAGCTCAGGAGTTCGAGACTAGCCTAAGCAAGAGCGAGACCCCGTCTCTACCAAAAATAGAAAGAAATTAATTGGACAGCTAAAAATATATAGAAAAAATTAGCCGGGCATGGTGGCACATGCCTGTAGTCCCAGCTACTTGGGAGACTGAGGCAGGAGGATTGCTTGAGCCCAGGAGTCTGAGGTTGCTGTGAGCTAGGCTGACGCCACGGCACTCACTCTAGCCAGAGCAACAAAGTGAGACTCTGTCAAAAAAAAAAAAAAAAAAAAAAAAAAAAATCAGGGAAATTGAGGTGGTGGTAGCACACAAAAGGGATATAAAAATATGCTAAATCCTTTTTTATTAGAGATAAAATAAAAACAATAATAAATAAATAAATGTGAATAAATATTGGTATGAGGTTAAGGACAGCCACCATCAGAAGAAACATAGAACCTATTACATAACTTTTAAACCAGCAGAGGAAACCTTCATAGAGTAACAGGAACACAGGTATGCAGGAAATAAACGACAGCAATAAGTAAAGCACAATAAATAAAAAATATGACAGTCCAGCTAAGTCCTAATACAGCAGTAATTACAACAAATGTGAATTCATAAACTCATCATTTAAATAACTGAAACTCTCAGGTTGTATTAAAAAAACAACTAATATACATTGTTTTCAGAAGACACCCTTCAAATGTAAAGAAACAGATTAGAAATAAAAAGGTGGTATATCAGTAAACACAGACTAGGTTTTGCTTTTGGTTTGGGGTATTTTTTTAGCCTGTAAAATGTGCTTTATTGTTCTTCGAAAGTGTTTGGTGTTTGCTTTTTGACTTCAAAACTTTCATGGAACTGCTTGGAACTTCCAACATCTCTGCTGATGTAGTCATGTCTGTTAATGGTTTTATGATCCCAATATAATTGAAGGCATGTTAGAATTTTGAATATTTTTCTACAGGAGAAAATTTAAATAGCCTCTTATGCCCATATTCAAACACGGTACTAAATTTCACTGACAAATACTATAATTTCATTTTTTACAATAAAAAATTAGCTCTACAAAAAAAACACCAGGCTGCACCTCTTTCACCAGGGCACCATCTCTCTCACGATGTCACACTGGCTTCAGCTAGCAACACTTCATGACATTCCAGAAAGAAGGTTCCCATCCTTGCAAAAACTTGGCCCTTCTCTTAACCCCCCCTTCACCCCAAGCCCCCACATTTGCCCCCAACCTCGCGTTTTGGGTCCATTCTGGGCCTCACCGGCCCTGCCCAGGCCCAGCCCCAGCTCCAGCCCCGCCGCGCAGCAGAAGCAGGAGGACAGACCCAGCTGGGATCCCGGCCAGAGCCACTGGGACCTGTAGCCATGGAGGACAACTGGAGAAGGAGCAAGGGAGCCGGCTTCCAGGATCGAGGGCAGGGCTCCCAGGCTGGATTTAACTCAGGTTGCTTCACCCACGGCCCATCCACCAGCTCCTTCGCTCACCCCTTCTTCGCTCCATCCCTTTCCTCCTGGCCCCCCACCCTGTCCTGTTTCCATTCCAGCTTTCAGACTCTTTCCTTATTTGCCTAAAAGGCAAGGGGTTCCTGTCCCTGGCACACCCTGGTCTCAATCAAATGGGCCGAATTCAGCAGTTGGCTGTCCTATTCATAGCAGCAACAATATGTTTTCTAGAAGGTTCTATCCCAATGGAGCCCCAGACATGTTGTGAACCAAAGTTATTCCTCCTTGCAAAAACTCTGGAAGTTCCCATCAGGCATTCATAGCTCCAACTTTTGGCTGGTGAGGACTCTGCCCCCACCTTCCCGCTGCTGCCACCTTCACCCTAGTCACAGTCTTCCCTGGAGTCCCTTCCACAAGGGCTCAGCCTTGAGGCCAGTTGGTTCTCCGTCAGACTCTCATGTATTCAGCCATTCACTCAGCCACCCGGCTGGCACTAAGTGATGGCAGGTTCATCTGGTGACAGAGAGGAGAATCGGCACCTGTTGAGGCTGAGAAAGGCTCCTGAATCTTGATAAGCGGAGCCTCGTCTTGGGCCTTTGTTTCTACCCCTTTGAAGAGACCTGAAGTGACAGGAAGTGGCCCTGGACTGGATGCAAGGCTGCATCTCTCCTCAGGGTGGGCCTGGTTGGGATGAGTGAAGGGAAGGCAGGACCAATGCCTGAAATAGGACCCTTTTCAGTGGTGAGCCCTTAGCAGGGGCAAGGACAGGGCTGCTTGTGTGAGCTGCTCATTTCATCTGTTTCTGTAGCATTTGTCAGTTTCCGATTGTAGACATCAATGCGCAGAAAGTTATGAAACTTGTGCAACAATATTCAGCCAGAATTCCATCCTGGCTTCTTTTTCTAAACATGCAATCTAGAGATCACACTCATTAAATCATCTACATGCAGATTCTGTTCCTGTCTGTGTCTTGGCCTGAATCTGGTGGCCAGGAGCCTGCATCAGGACTGAGCCTGGAGTGTCCTGCTGTCCACGGAGGCCCACTCTGCTCTCACCTGGCCGAGCTGCCCAGGGCCCTAATGCCAGCCTTCTGCCTTCCTCCTGGTCTCCCAGTGACTTTCCCACTTGCCAGGCTCATGGGTGGGGGCTGCCAGGCCCTCCCCAGTGGCCTCCTATGAGGGACCCACCAGGCTCCTGCACCCAGCCCATGGGTGGGAGTCTCTGCTGAAGCACAGATCACGGGGCCACCCAGCTCTGGCCCACTTACTTCTGAGTCTCACCCACTCTTTGCTGGTATCCTTCCTACCACTCCAGGGCCCTCCAGGATACATCCGGCCACAACTGTCTAACCTCCTGTGTACCTGCTAATTTCCAGAGTTTTCTGCCATCCCATGTCCCTGTCCACAAGCTGAGACAGGCGCTGTGTTTGGCCCAGGCCTGCTCCTCTTTCCCACAGGCTCAGCACTGTGGCGTTTGTCATCACCAGGTGCTGGTCCCCCACATGGAGACTGTGGAGTGGGAGGCCTTAGTCTAGTTTCCTTATTGGATGGAAATGGTCCAATGCATGGCTGGGATGTGACTTAGGTGTTCTGCCCAGTCCTCACGCCAGCCTGAGACCTCCCCAGCAGCCAGGGGCCACTGGAGCCCTCTCCTCCCTCTCACTTCTGCCCCCGACACCTAGCGCCTTCATGATGACTAAGACAAGGATGCAGTCAGGGTTTCCCCTTTGAGGATGGCTGCTGTGACCATAGCGATGAGCTGAATACAGGTGGGATGACAGCCATGGATTCAGGTGTGGTTTGGCCATAAGTGGCTGTGCTGCAAAGTGAGCCCCAAACATGAATAGAAGTCCCCCTCAGTACCTGCTCCCTATGGAAATACAATCTATCACATAACCATTGAGCAACAGTGGTCTATTAGATCTTTTTAAATTTTTTTCTGCAGAAGTTATACAGGGATATAGCGTATTCTCAAAGACTTCATGCTTTTGGTGGAGAGGTAAAGAAATATACAAACAGACTCATGCTTGTAATCCCAGCACTTTGGGAGGCCAAGGTGGGAGGATCACTTGAGGCCAGAGGTTCAAGACCAGTCTGGGCAACATAGTGAGACCCTGTCTCTGCAAAAAATAAGAAAATTAATTGGGTGTGGTGTCTTAAGCCTGTAGCCCAGCTACTCAGGAGGCTGAAACAGGAGGACCAACTGAGCCCAGGAGTTGGAGGCTGCAGTGGGCTATAAACAGGCCACTGCTCTCCAGCATGGGTGACACAGCGAGACTTTGCCTCAGAAAAAAGAAAAAAATATAAAATAATTATCACAAAGTGAGATACCCTTACTGTGGCTTCAGGTATTAGGAACATAGGAGAGTACTGTATTATTTATTTATCATGGGAAGATGAAGCAGACATATGGGAGGTGATATTTCTGCCCAGGTTTGAGGGATGACTGGCTCTTGCCCAGGCGGAGCAGGCCAGCAGTGAGCAGCAGCAGTGAGCAAGCATTAGGAACTTTTGCTCAAAACCAGCATCAGCCAGGGACATGCAGGAGGACTGTAGGCTGCTTAACTGGGATAGAGATGTGCCAATCCCTCTGATGTGATTTCCAATTCAGCAAAGTGTCCCACAGGTTATGATTTTAGGGAACGAAGTTCTCAATGCTGTCCTTGATTTTAATCAGCCAGGTCTCTTGACAGCCTGTACTGGGCATATAGCATGAGCATATGCCCATTGGGCATGAGCATGAGCATAATTTTTTAATGTTTAATTTTGGTAAAAAGCATTAAACAAAATTTATCATTTTAGTCATTTCTTAGTGTACAATATATTGTTCTTTTAATCCTCTGAAATTTGGGTGATGTTTGTTTCTGGAAGCTATGACCCTCCTCCCTCCTGCCTTGGCTGGAGTGACAGCGGCCATGCAGGACAAGGTGAGAGGCCAGGGTCCAGGGCAGCCAGGGCAGCGGGAAACACAGCACAGCAAGGCTGGGTGTCCAGCTCCAAGCTGGGGGTGGGGGCAAAGGCGGGAGGGAGAGTCACCATTGCCACCAGATATGCATATGCAAGTGTCTTGACCTTCTGTTGAGGGCTGAACTCTGATCTTTTTCTTTGCCCAAAAAAATCCTTTCTAAGGGGGCCTGGCGAGTCACACTTACAAATGATACAATCTCAGTAAACAGGTTGTAATGATGTGGCTTACTTCCCAACCTGATTCCCGTGTGGCATCTCATAAAAGATAGAAGACACTTATCTGAACTCAAGCATTCCTTTCTGCTGATTCTAGTCTTTTGGACAAAGCCTAACTCTTTCAGCCAATTGTCAAGTAAAGAATCCCTAAAGCCCCCTATGACTTGTAAGCTCCCACTTTGAGATGTCCCACCTTTTTGGGACAAACCAATGTTTGCCTTCTATGTATTGATTTATGACTTTACCTGTAAAGTAGTGTAATTCCTGTCTCCCTGAAATGTATAAAACCACACTGTAACCCAGCTACAGCAAGTTCTCTTGTTCAAGGCTTCTTGGGCAGGGCTCCAGGACATGGGCCTGGAATGTGGCTCAGAATAAACCGCCTTAAATTATTTTACAGACTTTGTCTTCTTTTATGCTGACACTGCATCAGTTTTCACAATTAGAAACTGACAAATGCGATTAATATTTAAACACACGAAATGAGGAGCTCAACCCTGTCCTTGCCCCGCTAAGGACTCACCACTGAAAAGGGTCCTATTTCAGGCATTGGTCCTGCCTTCCCTCCACTCAGCTCAGCCAGGCCCACCCTGAGGAGAGATGCAGCCCTGCACCCAGTCCACAGCCACTTCCTGTCACTTCAGGTCTCTTCAAAGGGGTAGAAACAAAGGCCCAGGACCAGGCCCCACTTATCAAGATTCAGGAGCCTTTCTCAACCGCAACAGAGAGGTGACAGCCTCTCCTCTCTGCACCAGATGAGCCTGCCATGATTTAATGCCAGCTGGGTGGCTGAGTGAATGACTGAATACATGAGTCTGACAGAGAACCACTGGCCTCAAGGCTGAGCCCTTGCGGAAGGGACCAGAGGGAAGCCTGAGACTAGCGGCCGGAAGGTGGCAGCACCGGGAAGGTGGGGGCGGAGTCCTCACCAGCCAAAAGTTGACTGTCGGGCACTTGCAGATTTTTTCCAAGGAGGAGTAACTTAGGTTCACAACAGGTCTGGGGCTCCATCGGGATAAAACGTTCTAGAAAACATATCGTTGAGGCTAGGACGGCCAACTACTGACTTCAGCGCGTTGCATTGAGGCCGCAGTGTGCCGGGGCGAGACCGGCTCGCACCGGTGTGGGCGGAGCAAGCGGAGTACAGCGCAGCCTCCAGCGCCGTGGGTGGTTCAGACGGCTCGCTCGCTCCGGCTCCGCTGTGCTCTGGGCTCCGGGTCTCCAATGGCACCGGCCGCGGGCTCCGAGCTGGGTCAGACGGTCCTCAGGCTTTGGCTTCTGCTTCTGCTGACGCTCTGGGCCTGTGCGGGGCGGGCCGGTGAGTCGGGGATGGACCCCAAGCGGGGTCGGGGGCAAATGCGGGGGGCTTGAATCCAAGAGGAGGAAAGGGGGTGCCTTGCACCGAATGAGAGCCCGGCTTCTAGAAGGGCGGGAACGAGCTCTTCAGACCATGCCCCGCTCCTCAGGTCCCCTCCGCAGGCTCCCTCCCTCCGGTTCCGCGTCGCCGGGGCCCGCAGGTTCTCGCTCAGCGCAAAGAGAGGGACCGGAAAGAGGCTACAAAACCGCGACGGGAGAATGGGAGGGGCGAGGGATGGAGAGGGCCGCAATCGCAGGTGAAGCCCCCCTACCCCAGCCCCTCCCCGCCCTCTAGAAGCGAAAACCGGAGCCACGGGACTGGGGCTCAGGTGTGGTTAGGTCTGTTGAGAGGACGATAAGTATGCCACAGGGACGCGACCACAGACACCCCTGCGACCACCACAGGCCCTGATCTACTCTCACAACATCTCCCCACACTAACCCTCCAGCACCCCTGGGCTCTGTGCCCTTGAACTTCCTGCTGCACTTTGCCCCAGGATATCACCTGCAGGGCAGGGGCTCCCGGACACTTCCCACCCCTCCCTCCCCATTCTTTGCGCCAGTGCACAGGCCACACCCTTTCACTCCCCACTTCAGCCCCCCTGCCCCCCCACAGGCCTCCCTCACCTCCCCATCCGTGAAGCGGCCCTAACACCTCCACGGACTGGCACCTTGTCCCCCTTGCCCAGGGACAC
>CAUYSK010058880.1:0-16403 GCA_963575035.1 Avahi laniger | reverse complement strand
CAGGTTATTCTTCAGAATATGGTAGGAGGAAGTGAGGTCATTATAGTTGTATTCCCTTTCTTTTCCCTCCTCAGGGAAGAGTATGTACCATTATTCAAAACTGTCGTGTATGACCAACTGTGAAGACATCAACTTCTTGGGTTTTGAAAAGAGGACTGAGCTTATCTGTTGCAATCATAGTAACTATTGCAACCTCCCTGAAGGACTCTAATTCTACGGCTCTCCTGGATTTTGGATCATATTTTAATCCGCTACCCCTTTTTCCTGTTTTTCCAAACCTGTATTCTGCTCTTCTCTTCTAACCAATAGCAGAGAGGGAGAAGGAGGCTAGCAGTGAAAAGAGAAGTAGGGAGGGCAGCTGCGTCTCATTAGTGGTGGAACACTGGACTGAATCTTTGCAAGTCTCTGTTTTAGTTTCCTCATGGTGATGCTGCCATGAATAAGCTCAGACTTGGTCATTTATTATCTCCTATAAGAAAAATGTGAAGACTTTGGCCAAAATAATCCCAAACTTGTCCTAAGAATTCTGTGACCTTGCTATCCTCATCTGCACACACTCCTCTGGGCTGGGGTTCTCCTAGAGTGGGCCCTAATACTTCCTGGCACTGTCCTTTTGCCTTTGAGTTCTGAAGAAAGCTGACCCCACCTTACCAATTTTCTGGAAACAAGAATCAAATCTTTCTCTGATAGAGCTCTCAGGGGAATCTTGAGCCAAAAAAAAAAAAAGATCAGGATAAAACATTGAAAAAAATTTTAGGGGCATTTCAATTTGTAGAAACCAAGGTTTGAGAGGCAATTTGGTGTGAGTGGAATTGGCTTAAATTGTCATGGCCCTAGCTGGCCAGGTAACCTTGGGCACGTGATTGAACTAGGTTATTGGACTGGGAATGGGGTGTTGTTGAAGGGATAGCTAGTCTGTTCCTTCTCATGGGGATGAGAAAAAGATGCTGACGAGGCCCAGTAATCGAAGATAATTGAATATGCAGAAATATTAGTGTTCAAGTAACAGGATGCCCTGTGTGAAATGAAGTTCTGAGATAACAGAAAGGCGATAGCATTGTGAAGAGAAGCTGGCAGATACTGAATGAGGCAAATAGGCAGTGAGACACTGAATAGCGTCAATGTGGGAGTGGCACAGGGTGGCTAAGATGGCGAGGCTTCCTTGGTTGCAGATTAGCCCTAGCATTTCTCTCCTTGTGAGGCCTACTGCAGTTCCTGGTCCTGAACTTCCAAGAGCTTTTTTCTTCTTACATTATGACATAAAAATTCTTACAGTGAACCAACCAACCCTTTACTTGAGTAGTTTGGTGTACTGTCTTTGTGTCTAATAATGCAATCCCTTCTGAGGAATTCTCAATTTAGGTTTTACAGAGTGAGAATGGAGACAGATATGAAGACAACTTTTTCAAAACAGACAAGCAGATTGTAAAAGCCAATGCAACATGGATATTTTGAGTTTGAGTTATGAGCTCTAGTTGTATATGGGTTGTCGCATCCATGGAATCATGTGGACAGTAAAAGTCAGTCTAAGGAGAAAAAGAGAACATTGTATAACTTTGGGTTTCAAAATAGACCTTAAAAATATTTTTGAATCAGTGTTTAACAGAGCCAAAGTTTGGCTTTGTTGAACAAGAAGAACTCTAAGGCCGGGCGCGGTGGCTCATGCCTGTAATCCTAGCACTCTGGGAGGCCGAGGCGGGCGGATTGTTTCAGCTCAGGAGTCCGAGACCAGCCTGAGCAAGAACAAGACCCCATCTCTACTAAAAAAAATAGAAAGAAATTATCTGGACAACTAAAAATATATAGAAAAAATTAGCCGGGCATGGTGGCGCATGCCTATAGTCCCAGCTACTCGGGAGGCTGAGGCAGTAGGATCACTTGAGCCCAGGAGTTTGAGGTTGCTGTGAGCTAGGCTAACGCCACGGCACTCACTCTAGCCAGGGCAGCAGAGTGAGACTCTGTCTCAAAAAAATAAAAATGAGAAAAAACTTTCAGGGGATCTCTGTTGCCCTGACTTTCAAGACCTTTCTCCCTATTCAACTTTATCTCCTTTCTTTGCAGGCCTGAAGGTCCTTGAATGAGAAACACTTATTTGTCCCAATTGTACACTGCCTTCTTCATATTGTGGGAGCCTAACTTGAGTCCAAGTGGGATTTAGTCGTATCTGGGCACGTCTGTCAAACTGGTGAGATTGGCATGCTGGAAACCTATTTTCAAGGGGATTAAAAAGAGTCTTGGGAAACAATTTTGCTTTAGGGGAAAACGAACCCTGTAGCAATTCGATGCTATGGGACCCAGTTGTAGTGGAGGGATCATTTTGAGTACAATATGATTTGTTGCTCTCCCCAGCTGCCACTGGATTTGCATCTGAGGCCTTTGGAGACCTGAGTGGAAGACTAAAAGGAAAAAGCGACCAAGTTCATTACAAATTCTATAAAACATTGAGGAGACAGCCACTATTGCCCTTGTGCAAATGACCCCAGGACAGTTTTGCCCATTTAAAGGCTCTAGCACATTGGAGGAGATGCCTTCTAGAAGTCTGTGGTGGCCAAAGGAATGGGGTAAGTACCTGGCAAGGACTCGTGTCCAATAGAGCAGGGGTGGTTTCCTAAAAAGACTGGAGCGTGGCACAGCAATTCTTACCTGGTAGAGTTACCTAGATTGCTTGGAAATGGATTGCTTCATGAGAAGGTTATTTCATGAACACAGATACCCCGTAGGGACTTCCAGAAATGCTTGAGGGACTCTTTGGCGGAGATTGAAGCTGCCTGAGTGGGTGGGGGCAAAAGTTAGTGGAATTTGTTCATGTTTTTAATGTAACTGTACTTCCACCATGGGTTGGGGTAATTTGAGTTTTACTGTATTGAACTACTTCACTTGGATATATTAGTCATGTTTTTATTAGAATTTTGTGTGCTTTATTATATGAGTTTTCTATCGCTGCTGTAATAAATTGCCTCAGATTTAGTGGCTTAAACAAAATTTCTTATTTTACGTTTGTGTAGGTCAGAAGTCCAATGTGGGTCTCACTCGGTTAAAATTAACGTGTCAGCAGGGCTGTGCTATTTCTGGAGACTCTAACGGAGAATCTCTTTTCTTCTCATTTCCAGCTTGCATATTCCTTGGCCCCCTTCCTCCATCTTCAAAGCCAGCAATATTACAGCTCTCCCCGACCTCAGCTGGAAAGGTTCCCTGCTTTTAAGGATTAATGTGATTAGGTCAGACCCACCTGAATAATCCAGAGTAATTTCCCCATGTCTAGGTCCTCAAACTTAATAACAAAGTTGCTATGAACTCTGAACTATAAGGTAACATATTCACAGACTCCAGGGAGTAGGACCTGGACATCTTTGGGAGAGCCATTATTCTCCCCACAATGTTTATGATTTACTAAATATTTACATACATTCTACTTTTATCCTCATAACATCCTTATAGGGCAGTATTATTCCTATCAGGTAGACAACTTTTCTGAAGGACTTGTTAACAATACAGTTTTTTATCAGTTGTCACCACTCTAACCCACAGCTCAATCTTAGCATTACTCGTGAATAGGGACAACCAGGCATAAAGTGGTTCCTGGTGTGATACAAAATATAGGATGCAGGCCGGGTGTGCTGGCTAACGCCTGTAATCCTAGCACTCTGGGAGGCCGAGGCGGGTGGATTGTTTGAGCTCAGGAGTTCAAGACTAGCCTGAGCAAGAGAGAGATTCCCCACCTCTACTAAAAAAAAATAGAAAGAAATTATCTGGACAACTAAAAATATATAGAAAAAATTAGCCAGGCACAGTAGCACATGCCTGCAGTCCCAGCTACTCAGGAGGCTGAGGCAGTAGGATTGCTTGAACCCAGGAGTTTGAGGTTGCTGTGAGCTAGGCTGATGCCAAGGCACTCACTCTAGCCAGGACTACAGAGTGAGACTCTGTCTCAAAAAAAAAAAAAGGACACAGCATCACCTGTAAACCATTTTTAAACAGCTTTAAATTATCATTCACATACCATAAAGTTCACCCCTCTAAAGTGTACAATTCAGTGGTTTAAGTCTGTTCACAGAGGTTTGCAACCATCATCACAATCAAATTTTAGAACATTTGTAACACCCCCCCACCCAGAGAAACTCCATACTCATTAGCAATTGCTCCCCATTTCCCCTCCTCAGCCCTTGGAAACTACCTAGTTATCTACTTTATGTTTCCATAGAGTTGCTTATTTTGGACATTTCATATAAATGGAATCATACATATGTGGTCATTTGTGTCTGGCTTCTTTAACTTAGCATAATGTTTTCAAGGTTTACCCATGTTGCAGCGTCAATCGGTACTTTATTCCTTTTTATGACTGAACAATGTTCTGTTGAATGGATATTCCATATATTGTTTATACATTCATCAGTTCTTGAACATTTGGTTTGTTTCCACTTTTTGACCCTAATAATAAAATAATTATATTATAAATGTTAATATTACATAATAATAATGTTGCTATGAACATATAAAATATTAATGCCAAAAATGTTTAATCCAGATTGTGATAGAATAGCCCTCCATAAACCTGTCTGTGTCCTAATCCTTGGAACCTGTGACCTCACATGGCTAAAAAGACTTTGCACATGTGATTAAAATTAAGGATCTAGAAATGGGTAAATTATTCTGGATTATACAGGTGAGCCCAGACTAATCACACAGTCTTTGAAAGCAGAGACTGCTTCTCTGCTGAGATCAGAAAAAGAGATGTGAGGACAGAAGAAAGGTCAGAGGTATGTGACATTGCTGGCATTTAAGATGGAGAAAAGGGGCAGTGAGCCAAGGAACGTGGTCAGCCTCTAGAAGCTGGAAAAGACAGAGAAATGGATTCTCCTCTAGGACCCTGCTGACACCTTGACTTCTGCCCTTAGCTGAAGGGAGCTGCCTATGTTATGCCCCTTGCATCCAGTGATGGGTCAGCATGAAAGTATAAAGGTCCAGCCCCCTTGCCTTGATCTAGAACAACTCTGAAGGACCATCCTAACTCCAGAGCACTCTGTAGGATTGACCAAGGCCTCTGTTGGTACTGCATTGTAGTTCAGCTTCTCTCAATTATGCCTCTCAGTTCCTTAGAGGTGCTCCCCAATAAACCTTTTGCATGTAAGACTCTTTCCTCAAGTCTGTTTTCTGGGGAATCCGAGAACACACACACACTCCTTGCCTAAGGATGAGCAGCCAGCAGGGAACCAGCAGGGAAAGAGAATTTGGAAAAGGAAGGAGCTTAGGGAAGATCTATTCTAAATTCCAAAATTGATGATGAAATATTGCAAAGAACATCAGCTGGGCATTAGAAGGCTTGGATTTAAGTTCTAGCCCTGTCTCAGCTAGCCCCTTGTCACTTGGCAAGCCACTCAACATCTCTGTGTCTCAGTTTCTTAAAATAGGATGATCTTCAAGCTCTCTTCTGGCACTAAAGCTCCAGGGTCGGTGGCCTAACAGCCAGAGACAATCTTCACCTTAATCCCGCCTTAGTTTCCAGGCTCTGAACTAAACCCATCTTGTGGGGACAGAAACTTCCCAGGACCAAGGACTGAGCATGACCTCTCTGAGTCAAAGTTGACGTCTGGGTGCACACAACCTTTGGGCCAGTTATCTCATACTATGATCATTTCTTAGATGCTTGTATAGCACAATGCTTTCTATACACAGTATTTTCTCAATTCTTTAAAACTTTTTCATGTTTGTAAAATAACAATGAGTCATGCAACCAATGTGCCTATTTAATGTAATCATGTTTATTTTTTTTTTTCAGAGGCATCTTTCAGTTTCCTAGGAATCTAGAAATTACAGATTTTTTTTCTTTTTTTGTGACAGAGTTTCACTCTGTTGCCCAGGATAAAGTGCCATGGCGTCAGCCTAGCTCACAGCAACCTCAAACTCCTGGGCTGTAGCGATCCTCCTACCTTAGCCTCCTGAGTAGCTGGGACTACAGGCGTGAGACACCGCTCCCGGCTAATTTTTCTTTTCTTTTTTTTTCTTTTTTCTTTTGGTAGAGATGGAGTCTCACTCTTGCTCAGGCTGGTCTTGAATTCCTGAGCTCAAGTGATCCTCCTGCCTCAGTCTCCCAGACTACTAGGATTACAGGCATGAGCCACAGCCCAACCTGGAATTATAGCTTTTTGACAGCGAGCTCCTTTAGGTTTGGATCACTGTCTCATTCTTCTTATCTCTAAAATCCATAAGAGTTCTGGGAATTTAAAGGTCCCTAGCGAATGTTTGAGGAATAACTAAATGAATGAATAAATGCATATATGCATTTCTAGAAAATTTAAATACCTCTTGAACTATTACTATTCTGTGGTATGGTTGTTAGCATAAATTGAATCATATCGCCATCTAGTGGTTAGGTAGTGACATCATTTAGAAACCATATGCAGAATGTTCCCAAGATTATCGTTTGTGCAGCAAGTTTTATTTACAGATACGTTTGCAAGAAAAATACTTTTATCCTTGAAAACTATATTCTGAGAATGTCTTGGTTTGCCAGATCATCACTAATAGGTAATTATAAACGAACAACATTGTAAATTGAACTTCAAAGCAGATTTCCTAACTTACTAGCTACCCCTTGAAAGAAGAATTTGGTGGTTTTTAAGTAAGTATGGGAAATGATGATAAATAAAGTTAAACATATATCTTTCCTGAAGAACTTCTCAGAGACATTATTATGGTAGCACGCTTTGTGAAACTCTAAGAAGACCACATGCATAATGTGTTTTCTAGACTCTTTGATGTACAGAATACTCTTTTCAAGGAGTAACTCATTGGACCATTGTTCTATGGGAATATATTTTGGGAAACCAGGCTTTACTGTTATTTTCCCCATATGTTAAAAATATCTATTAGAACACAGTATTTTCCTGACTACAGAGCCTTCTTTTTCCTTCAAATCCATGTTTTAGACATGGCAAGTTCAAAGAATATCCTAATAAGTCAGTAGTAATACCTTACATTTTTATGGAGCTTAAATAATTTTTAGGTGATAATTTCCTTAATTGAAATTAGTATTATTTCACAGTGAACCCTTTTTATATAATCTACTTTCTTTTGGGTTCTAGGGACCCAAACATGTTGGACAACATTCTCCAATTAGACAGTGACTTTTAGTAATTGCCGTTAGTGCTAGCAGCAATGACTTGGGATACAACAATGCCAAAGACTTAAGATTTTCTATTTCTTTAGGTTTTATATATTGCCATTTACCTGTATGTTGCTGTATTAATCATAGCAACTTAAATTTCAAATTCTTGGCAGGATCCCCATTTATCCCTTATTTATTCTTTTAGTCTTAATTGCACACCTACCATGTGCTAGGCGTTGGGGTTATAAAAATCCCTGAGGGCTGGGTGCGAGGTGGCTTGCGCCTGTAATGCTAACACTTTGGGAGGCCAAGGCAGGAGGATTGCTTGAGGCCAGGAGTTTGAGACCAGCCTGAGCAAGAGCTAGACCCCATCTCTACTAAAAATAGAAAAATTGGTTGGACGTGGTGGTGTGAGCTTCTAGTCCCAGCTACGTGGGAGGCTGAGGCAGGAGGATCGCTTGAGCTCAGGAGTTTGAGGTTGCAGTGAGCTATGATGACACCACTGCACTCTAACCCTGGTGACAGAATGAGACTCTGTCTCAAAAAAAAAAAAAAAATCCCTCAGTATAGGAGCTCTATGCAGTTAGGGCCCTTGTCTACCTTGTCCTCTGTTGTATCTGTGGTGTCTAGTATGGTGGCTAGCACTTACTGGGTGTTTACAAAGTATTTGTTGGCAGAATAAAAATTTCACATTCCCTGCTTTTGAGATTCTCCCAGTTTAATGGAGAGACAGAGGAGAAATAGAGATAACAGTAAAATATGGTAGATATTATAAAAGGGATACATCCAAAATAGAGAAACAGAATTCCAGGCAAAAAGGCTTGAGGGCACAGGGCGAATGGGGTGAGGAGTGGCTGAGAAGGCTGGGGTCATACTGTAGAGAGCATTTGTTTTCTTGCCGAAGGGTTCGGATTTACTTAATGTCTTTTGTTATAACTCAGTGCTTAAAGTACTAAGAAAATTCTTATTGTGTATTTGGTATAAGAATTTTATTTTAACTTAAATCAAACCTTTGTAAATAGTTAAAAGATTTTTTGAAAATTTGATCGAACCTCAGTGTAGAGGACTTTACCATGTGTGGGCCTGGGAGAACCTTCCTTTAAGAGAGTAAACTTCACTGTAAGGTTGGTAACTCATGGAGAATCCTGGATGACAGTGTAGGTACTTAATTGCCCTGACAGGGTGTCTAGAATTTTGAAATTCTCCCCAGGAAACCCCCAGAGCAGAGCCCTGCAGAATAAATTTTGCATTTAAAAGCAAAATTGTGGAATAAGCGAAGTATGTCTGTGACTTCTCACTTCCCTTTTCGGTATTCTTTCTACCCACTTAGGAAACCGTCATGACTTCAGACACCAGGGCCTTCCGGTGGCCCCTGAAAGCCCAGAGTTCCCACCTAGACCCAACCCTTCTGTGCTTTGAGCTTATCCTTGGGGCTCATACACCCTAGGATTGTTTTCACCTCTCATGTAATGTTTTCTATAAATTTCAATATGTTGTGATTCATTACATAATTGAATGTTACTTTCATATCTTTGTAAGAGCTTGTACACAATTTAATTCACAAAATCAGAAAAGAATCCTTGCTTGAACCATATGTCCTGAGTTTTGCTTCAAAAAATATATGTGCTTACCATGTGAGGACACAAAGCTGAAAAAACAAACAAACAAACAAAAATATAAGTGCCGTACCTTCTAAACTAGCTCTGGTATAATTGGACATGATCTGACATTATGGTAATTCACACTGAGGTGCCAATGACACATAAAAGCTCAATAATTTTCCTGTCCCAGAGGTTAGGTTATGGGCAACACACACTGCCTTAACAGATGGAGTGTTGCCACTCTTCCCTCTTTGGCTCATCTTGCTAGTCAGTTGAGGGAGTCCTTTCCAACTGAGTCTCAATATAATTTTCAACACTGTGATTCAGATAGCTGCTATCAGTTAACTAGAATTGGCACATGATATATATAATCTATTTACCATAGAATTCAAAGGAATGAAGCTCTAATGGTGGAATTGGAGGTATCAACAAGGAACCAGATGTATGAATAGCCTCAATAGGGGCAGTTAAGTCATCCCAGCAAAATGTAATAACTATTAACCTTAAAGACCAAGATCAAAGCCAATCCAGCTGGGCGTGATGGTACACACCTGTAGTTCCAGCTACTTGGAAGGCTGAGGCAGGAGGATTGTTTGAGCCCAGGGGCTTGAGGCTGTAGTGTGCAATTATAGTGCCTGTGAATAGCTACATCACTCAAGCCTAGACAACATATCGAGACCCTGTCTCTAAAAAAAAAACAAAATCCAATTCAGTAAAAAGGTTTTATTTGCATGTGTAGAGCCTAGGACTGCTTTTTCATGTAAAAGCACACAGTACAATTCAGAAGCTAGAGATTCAGATTTTGGAGTATAGATTCTCATTTATATCAAGACTCTCTTGGGGTTGCACCTGCTTCAAAATCTCCCTTCTCATTTTGTCCTGTCTTAAAACCTTGGGGCCGTCACTTCCTTTGTTGCTACACAATTATGAGCAGTGCCAATCAACCTGCCCACACCTTTATGTCTTCCTTTGCAACATAATGATGACAGTAAATATCAATTGAGAGATTTTTTGCAATCTGTTTCTTTCCGTTCATCTGCTCTTGAGAGTTCTTTAACATTTCTCCTGTTCTGCCCCTTCACAGAGTAAAAAGTTTCAAATCATAAAAATAGGAAGAGTTTTTAGAAGTATTACTCCTTCCTCATTTTGCCTGCCAAGTTTCAATTTGGTGCAGGTGCTGAAAGATGTTTATAGGCAAATAAAATAAGTCACTTCCATATCTCAGAGCAAGGATTCTCGGTGACCTGAATAGAGGGTTAGAACTTTGATTAGAGGCTCCAGTTTGAGGTCAAAGGCCAATGCTTTTCCAAATCCCAGACTTTAGTCTCGTTTTATTAATAACTCACCTTTGTCATTACCTAAATCCTGCAAGAATGTCTGGAAATTAAATAAGTCAAAATGTACAACTGCAATCTCAGGCCTGGCAAAGCTTCTATAGGCAACCACAGGTCCACACCCAATGATTGTTTATATTTCTCTTGCATCCTCCAGGATCCTGCTTACGCACCAGTTTCTCTTGAGTAACGATGAGTGGAGCCAAGTCAGTAACAGTAATGTTCCTTGTCTGCCTCCGTGGGCTAGTCCTGACGCTGGCCTGGACAATGCCAGACTCAGGAACTATTTGTTTCTGAATTCCAGCCAAGAAGTCTAACAATTCTCTCCCTTCCTTTCCATTGCCCTCTTCTTCCTTACTAATGCCAAGTCTGGGATTTTCCTTGTCTGGAGACCATAGGGGCAAGGAAATGAACTTTCTTGGGATACAGCAGACCACTTAATAGAAAATATGTCCTTTGTTCTCATTCAAATACCTTTTCCTTAAATGATATTTCTGTCTAAGGCTTCCGTAGATAGCTACTTCTGCACTAGCTACTTAATTTTTCCTAGGTCCCTGTCAAAAACTAAGAAATAGGTGTTGGAATTCTGAATTTTCTGATTGGAAAGCAGTAGCTTAGAAAGAAAAAATGAGGCCAGGTGTGGTAGCTCATACCTGTAATCCTAGCACTTTGGGAGGCCAAGGTTGGAGGATCACTTGAGGAAAGGAGTTTGAGGCCGGCCTAGGCAACATAGTGAGACTCTATCTCTACAAAAATTTAAAAAATTAGCCATGCATGCTTGTAGTCCCAGCTACTTGGGAGACTGAGGCAGGAGGATCTCTGGAGCCCATGAGTTTGAGGTTGCAGTGAGCTGTGATGATGCCACTGTACTCTAGCCCAGGCGACAGAGGGAGACCCTGTCTCAAAAAAAGAAAAAATGACTTTCCCAGGCATTTAGTCAAGCAATTCTATTAAAGATGTCTGAATCCATTCTTTAAACTTATTTAAAAATCCTTTTAACTTCCAGCAACCATGTCCAAAACAAGGGAAGCAAACCCTTATAATTACCTACAAAAAATAGAAAGATGCAGGTCTGGTTGTTGATCACAGATTCTACCACGGACCAGAAAATTTTACTTCATTTCGTCAAACCCAGGGACAGTTCAACAGAGATTACAGTCAACAGGAATATAGGTTCCACTTCCCACTGTTAACTAGCTGCTCAACTTTGGGCAAGTCACTTTAGTTCTCTTTAGTTCTCTCTCTCAGTTTACTCATCTGTAAAATGAGGCAGTTGGGCTTCATACTGTCTTAGGTTCATTTTATCTTAAGCACGCTACAACTAGGAAAATGCTAGACATAGGTGAAAACATCTTTAAAAAGTCAGCAAAACATCTATAACACTTTAAAAGAATAATCTCTGGTGGATAAAAATGTGTTTACAGTTTGACTCAGCAATTTCACTCTAGGGGTTGTATCCTAAGGAAAGAGTCAGAGATATGCTTCAAGATACAAGAATGACTATCATGGTGTTTGGTTGTTTTTTTGTTTTTTTTTTTCAAAATAAACTCTTAATTTTAGAAAAGTTTTAAATTTACAAAGAAGTTTCAAAGATACCGTGGAGAGTTCCTCTGTGCTCCATCTACTTTCCCTCCCCATTTCCCCTGTGGTTAACAGCTGATATTAGAATGATACATTGGTCACAACTGCTGAACCAGTGCTGATATAATATGACTAACTAAAACCCATACTTTCTTCTTATTTCCTTACTTTTTACCAAATGTCCTTTTTCTGTTTCAAGATTCTGTGCAGGACACTGTGTTACATTTAGTTGTCATGTCTTCTTAGGTTCCTCAAGACTGTGGGAGTTTCTCAGATTTTCCTTGTTTTTGATGACTTTAATAGTTTTAAAAATTACTGGTTAGGTATTTTGTACAGTGTCTCTCTGGATTTGTCTAATTAAAAAAAAAAGCATGATTAGACTGGGGTTATGGGAGGAAGACCACAGAGGTAAAATACCATTCTTGTCACATCGTATCAGGGGTACATGCTGTCTTTGTGACTCTTCACCAAGGATATTAAGCTTAGTTACACAGTGGAGGTAGTGTTTGCCAGATTTCACTTTGCTACATATGTGTGTGTGTGTGTGTGTGTGTGTGTGTAACTTTCTCTATTGTTTTTTTTTTGAGACACGATCTTGCTGTGTTGCCCAGGCCACAGTGCAGTGGCCTCATCATAGCTCAATGCAGCCTCAAACTCCTGGGCTCAAACGATCCTACCTCAGCGTCCCGAGTAGCTGGATGACAGGAACACACTAGCTCACCCAGCTAATATTTTTTTTTTTTGAATTTTTTGTAGAGACAGGGTCTTGCTCTTGCTCAGGCTGGCCTCAAACGATCCTCCCACCTTGTCTTTCCAGAGTGCTAGGATTACAAGTGTGAGCCACCATGCCCACCTGTGCTATATTTTTAATAAGAAAAGTTCTCAAACAAGCTGGAGGTCAATAATAGGATTGTAAACTCCATGACGGCAGGGACTTTGCCTGTTTCACTGACTACTGTGCACCTAGTGCCAAGCACAGTTTGACACACAATAGGTGTTAATTAATAGAATTTGTTGAATAAAAAGGAGATGACTTTAATAAATTAACTTATATAATATGATGGAATACTAGCAGTCATCATAAATATTTGGTGATATGGAAAAATGTAAATGATATATTGTTCAGTGAACAAAACATTAGAAAGCAATTTCTGCACATCCAATTTTCTATGAAGTGTGTGTGCATGCGAGCACACATATGCATAGGTGTGTGTAGAAAAAGAACTAGGAGAATTTTGTCAACATGTTAACAGTGGTCATTGGTATTGCTGGATGGAAGGATTACAGGAGATTTTTATTTTCTTCCTTGTTCAGCGTTTTAAAAAAAATTAACAATGAAAAGGAATTACTTTTGAAATTAGAAAAAATGCAACAAAAATGGAGAAAAGTTTTAACCTTCAAAAAGATTCTTGAGCGAGGAAAACACATGTTCCAATACAATGCCCAGCAACCAAATTATTTAGCCATGTATTAGTATTTGTGAAGGAACTGAAATCAGTGGTGCAGTGCAGAGAGGGTGTTGTCCTCAAAATTCTGCAGTTTCTAGGAAACAGGGTACACTAGGCACCATCTGTTTCTGATTTAGAGCATTAGCATCTCAAGATCATGAGCTGTATCTTTGTTACTCTCATAGTAAATTGTTTAAAGTTAAAAAGGAAAAAAAGAATACAGAGCAAAACCAAATGCACAGGATGCCAGAGTGAATGGCATTATTGTATCATTTGCTTTCTCTTCCCTGGGGCTCTGCATTTTAAAAACACATGTTGTGGTTTTTCTATGATTATCTTTCCACTTCCTGTGTTGTATCTCCCTTACTGTAAATATCCTTTTGTATAGTCATGCTTTTCTTTCCTTGTGTCTTGCATGTGTGTCTTTCTCAGTATTCACTATCTTTCTCCAGCCTTCCACTGTGTATTTTTCCTGATACTAATTTGAGTGAATCCATTGATGTGTTTTTTTGTTTGCTTTTTTTTGTTGTTGTTTGTTTGTTTGTTTTGAGACAGAGTCTCGCTCTGTCTCCCCAAGTAGACTGCAGTGGTATCATCGTAGCTCATTGCAACCTCAAACTCCTGGGCTCAAGCGATCGTTTTGTCTCAGCCTCCCGAGTAGTGGGGACTACAGGCGTGAGCCGCTATGCCTGGCTGATTTTTCTATTTTTGGTAGAGATGGGATCTTGCTCTTACTAAGGCTGGTCTTGAACTCCTGAGCTCAAGCGGTCCTCCAGCCTCAGCCTCCCAGAGCGCTAGTATTACAGGCATGAGCTACCTCGCCTGGCCCCAGTGGTGTTTTTATTCTCCAATGAGAATTTTAGAACCCTGGATCTAAATCCTAGTTCCATCTTTTATTAACCATGTGGTCTGGGGAAAATTGCATAACTTCTCTGCATTTTTGTCTCTGAAGATGAGGACAATATTATGTACCCACTGGGAGTATTGTAAGGATTAAATGAAATTTAATATAAATGCATAGAGGATCTATCCTAGTGCTAGGCACAAATCAGGCACTTAACCTTTGTTATCCTTTACTTCACTCTCTCCTATGTGTCCTCTAATACTGCGTCTCATGTAATCTTTCTAAAACAGCAACACAACTGAAGGATCAAGTCTAAACTTAGCAGGCTTTCAGGGTCGTCCTCGAATGAGCCCCAACCCATCTTTGTGGTCTCACTACCTTCCTGGCACATTCCATATTCACATACTCTCCAGCCACACCAAATTACTAGCTCTTGCCTAAATACGTGTTCTTGTGTCTTCTCTCCTTGTCTTTACAAGTGCTATTTTCCTGTATCTAGAAGTCCTTCTCACGCCTACCTGATAAACTTCTTTGTGAAGCCTTCTTTGATAGCTTGAGGCTACCGTCCCCCTCTCTGACCACAGTAATTTGTTTAGACCTCTATGAATATATGAATGTAGTTCCTTATTTAAGTGTCTGTACCATTCACTTACGTATTTGACATATAGTTATCCAGCTGCTACTATGTGCCAGGCATTGGGAATGCAGCCTCTAGTGAAATTGTGAGATTCCATAAGGACAGGGGTCCTGTCTTATTTTTACCCCCCGTGCTTAGCACTGGGGAAAAGCAAGCACTCGATATTTGTTTCTTGAATATTGAGTGAAATGAGAACACTTCTTTTTCAATAGTCAAACTGAAAATCATAATGCTACCAAACATTTCCTCAAAGATAAAGGACACATACTTTCTTTTACATGTAACATATTGTTGTGCTTATTAACAATTCCAGGGGGCTTAGAAATATTCCTTTGCTTTGAATGTTCTCCATCTGGAAGAGTTTAGCTAATTAAACCAAAGACTGCAGATGAGTTGGCCCCATTTATCTCCAATGGATGAAATCCTTTTTTCTCCAGAGGATTCCTCAGACAAATATCAGAGGTCATTGTTATTTTTAGTAACATATAGTTTTGAAAGTCTTAAGAATTTGTTTTAAATTTCTAAATTTGGTAAAACATGCTTGAAAAAGTTTTTTTTTTAATTTAAATTTACTAGTGAACTTTAGTGTACATGGAAGCATTGGTTTCAACTCTAAATGATGCCAAATTACCATACTGGAGACTAAATTAGTAATTTACAAAAGGAAAATTAGAAAAAAATGCTCTTTCCCTTTTTTGGGGGGGTAACTCATAGATTCTGGTTGGTGATGGTATTCTGTGCAGATTAAATGGTGATTCAGAGAAAGCTATTATTATCCTTCTTTTTTAGGGGTTTTAAAATTTTTCTTCATTAATATTTGTCAACATTTTTGAGCTTTCATTCTCATCACCCACTTCCCTTCTCCATTCTCTCCTAATGTGCAGAAACACATGGGCCCTGTTTTCTTGGATTTATTTGAATCCCCCTTTGTATATTTCATAGGACAATTATGAAAATTCATGTGCCAATTACATGCTGATTTATCTGAGCTTCAGAATGAAAACACTGTATAACTCCAAATTAATATAAGTTAAATAATGACTATAATAGCTAAGTTTTACTGCTGTAAATTTAATTATTCAGCTAAGGTTAACTTTTTTTTCTCTAGATGGAAATAGTATGTCCATCATGAGATTTAAGTTGATGGGCCCTCATAGGAAGGAGCTAAGTCAGGTTTTAGTGAAAGAGATAGTATGTGAAATGTGATAGTGAATAAAACAAATCTTATGTCCAACACTGCCATCTTTGCAAGGCAGTGTCCCAGCACGCACAACTGGCTCAACTGAATTTCGTTAAAAGCTAAAAAACACAAGGGTTAGGTTAGAGAGAGGGATAGCTAAGCAGAACACAGAGGATTTTTAGGGCAGTGAAACTACTCTGTATGATACTTTAATGGTGGATACATGTCATTATACAATTGTCAAAACCCATAGAATATACAACACTAAGAGTGAACCTAAAGGTCAACTATGGGTTTTGGATGATGATGTGTCAATGTAGGTTCATACTTGTAACAAATGTACCACTCTGGTGCACAATGTTGATAGTGGGGGAGATTGTGTGTGCTGGGGCAGGGGGACAAGGGGATGTATGGAAAATCTCTGTACCTTCTCAATTTTGTTGTGAACCTAAAACTTCTCTTAAAAAGTCTATTAAAAAAAAGAAGCTAAAAAGTAACAAAGACAGTGTGGGGCCAAAGAACCCACAGAAGTTCGTCTGGTTCCTTTTAAGCGAGGCCCTCTTTGAGTGCTCATCTGTGTCCGCGCCCAGCCTCTTTCACATCCCGTCCTGTGGCAGTCCCTCAGCCTTTCTCAAGACTCTGTCCTCCTTTCCCTTTCCTCTTTGGGGAGACA
>CAUYSK010058878.1:0-30702 GCA_963575035.1 Avahi laniger | reverse complement strand
TTAATTCTAAGAAGATTAGGGCCCCTTAAAGGCAGATTCCAGGTCTGAAGCAGGAACTGCATAACTTAGACCTAAAACATTTGTCATACCAAAACCAAAAAAGCCATCAAAGCCTATTAAAGGCATATTAAAAGTCTCAGTAGCCAATATGAAGTGTCACCTGATAGCCAAGAATGGGATAATTTGAGCATCAATTAGAAGAATGCTTGTAATGGGTTGAATATAGTTGGCCCTCCACATCCCATGTGGATGGGTTCCACATCCATGGTTCAACCACAGCGGATCAAAAATATTCAGTGGTTGGGTGTGGTGGTCCACACCTGTAATCCCAGCTACTTGGGAGGCTGATGCAAGAGGATCACTTGGGCCTGGGACTTCAAGAACAGCCTGGGCAACATAGTGAGACTCTGTATCGAAAAAGAAAAAAGAAAAGAAGGGAAAAAAAGGAAATTCAGGAAAAAAATTACATGTGTACTAAACATGTACAGACTTTTTTCCTTGTCATTATTCCCTAAACAATACAGGATAACAACTATTTACATAGTATTTACATTGTATTAAGTACTATACATAATCTAGAGTGATTTAAAGTATATGGGAGGATGTGCATAGGTTATATGCAAATACTATACCATTCTATATCAAGGACTTGAGCGTCCATAGGCTTTGGTATATTCAGAAAGTCCTGGAACAAATCCCTCATGGAAACTGAGGGATGACTTTATTTCAAGATTAAAAAGTTGACTTACCAACTCATTATTTTCAAACTTGGTAGAGGGAGGTGATTGAGTATTTAGCCTATCTTTTCTGTATTAATCATGCCTATAACTAAATAGTTCTTGAGAAAAAAGTTTCTCCTTATATGAAAGAAGTGGTCCAGCCAATAAATAAATAATGAATGATAAAATCAGAGTAGCACTATTCTGAAAATACTAATGAATCAATGAATCTAGAAAATGATAATTGCTGCTAACCACTCAAAAGGAGAAACAAACCAGGTATCATGTGCTTCCCGACAGAACTATACAATATACCTAAATATATGCAAGGTAGCCCTGCCACAAAAAAGAAAAAAAAAGAACCTACATAGGATCAAGCTTCTACATACAACTACCAATTAATAGGAAATAGACTACAGTTGGGGCAGAGGAACAAGTTAAAAGGCAATCAGCAAACTCCAGAATGCAGAACACTCTCTTGTGCTGCTTTCTCAATATACTGCATGCAAGAGAGAGAGAGAGAGAGAGAAGGATAGACAACTAAAAATTAGGGGAGATTTAAGAGATATGCAGTGGGCTGATGTTTGTGTCCCCTCAAAAGGCATATGTTGAAATCTTAACCCCTAAGGTGATGTTATTAGGAAGCAGGGCCTGTGGAAGGTAATTAAATTATGAGGATGCAGCCCTTATAAATGGGATTAGTGACCCCATAAAAGGGACCCCAGAGGGCTCTGTTGCTCTCTTTCTGCCATGTGAGGATATAACAAGGAGATAAGATGGCAGTCTGTAACCTGAAAGAGGGCCCTTACTAGAACCAGACCATGCTGTTGTCCTGATCTCAGACCTCCAGCCTTCAGCACTGTGAAAAATACATTTCTGTTATTTATAAATTACCCAGTCCATGGTACTTTGTTATAGCAGCCTGAACTAAAACAAGACATATGAACCAATTGTAATATACAGACTTCATTACAATTCTGATTTCAACTAGTAAAGTGTGTGGGAAAGAATTATGAGACAATGAGAAATATTTCAGTGTTGACTGGATATTTAATGTAAGGAATTATTTTACGTTGTTTAAGTTGGGATAATGGCAAGGTTATGTTATTATTTTAAAAAATCCTTACCTTTTCTATAAACGTGTTGAAATACGTACAGTTGAAATGACGAGATGTCTGGGATTTGCTTCAAAATAATCTGAGTTGAGGGGAAATTGGAAGGGTTGCAGATGAAACTTGGAAATTGTCTCAAGTGGATTATTCTCTCTACTTTTGTATATGCTTATAATTTTCCATATAAAAGGTTTTGAAAACAAAAATTAAAATGCTAACATTGTGAGGCTAGGCCTAAAGAAATGAGAGAGATCAGGAGAATTTCCAAATTCAGGGTTAGTTAAGAAAGAATAATAAATACTAGAGGAAAAAAATATTACTGGTTTGATTGAGCTGTAAAAATTTATTTTGCTTATGTACTATACTAAAAAAATCTTAATTACTTGAAAAAACACAGTACTAAGTAAAGGAGAGAAAACAAGTCCACCAAAGATGTAACACAACTTAATTCATTTAGGGATGAAATAAATGTGTCTGCAAGGCAACCATGGGCTCACAGAAAGCGGTGACTTCTGTACAAATGTTATTTGTCTAATAATTTTGTGCTGTTAATGACCACCGGTTAGCTTCTTCCCTATATTTGTTTTCATATACAGGAGAAATCTATGAATGATTCGTGGAGTCCTTTAGTGACACTGGTAAGGATCTTTTATACTGTCATGCTGGTTTCCTAGTCTTCAGTAAGAAGGGATACTAGAGAAGACAGAACTTCCTTTTCCAACCCCTACTCTTGGATGTAGCAAGGAAGTGGATTTAGCCAGTTTAGAACAAAAGATATCCTAGAATAGCACTGATGGAAGAGTAAGTTCTACATGCAATGCTCCGTTTAAATTTCCCTTTCTCCAAAATTTAAAGTAAATCTACCCATCCTATGGGACTAAAAATCCCTTTGTAATGCTGAAGAAATGCCAGTCTTCTAGTTGATTTAGGAGAGGGATGTTCTGGTCATAAAAAGATGCTGTATCTCAACAGCATTTAACACAGTTTGAAGATGAAAATAGAAAAAAAAAAATGCTTCCCCCCACCCCCAACTGAAGTGCTCCTCTCTTAGCCTGATTTCCGAGGTCACGTCTTAATGCCTGAAGTTAATGGCTGTCTCAAAAGTACAACTTATCCTGACGTCCCAAGGGACAGAAAAGTTGCCGAAGTCCAAGGAATGAGTCACTTTGTTCCATTTTGATGAGTAATCTCAGGTGTCATGAAACCCCGTTCGGAGAAGGCGAGGGGAGGGGGCGTCAGATCTGCAGACGGAAGACAGGCCGCTCGGGATTGGATGGCGAGACCTCGATTTTCCTAAAATTGCGTCATTTCGAACCCAATTGGGTCCAGATGTTATGGGCATCGACGAGTTACCGTCTCGGAAACTCTCAATCACGCAAGCGAAAGGAGAGGAGGCGGCTAATTAAATATTGAGGAGAACGTCGCGTGGGGAGAGTATCGTCACGTGGGTCCCGGGGCTCGTCGAGCCCGGGATAAATACCGCAAGGCACCCAGCAGGCAAAAGAGCGCGCTCGGAACTCCTCCTTCGCCGCCGCTGCCACCGAGAGCGCGGAGTCCAGCGAGCGCGCGGACCGGCCGGAGGGACCCCGCGGGCCTGCCCGCCGCAGTAAGTGCCCGCGCGCCAGCCGCGGCGCCCGCCCTTCTTCCCCGCCCTTCCCGCCGCGCCTCCGTCCGAGGTGGCAGCTGGCAGCCCCAGGTGCGCCGCTGCAGCGAGGGACAGTGGGAGCCCAGTTTCCCAAATGCCAGCGCCCCTCCTTGTCTTTCACCTGCAGAGCCTCCAGGTTTGAAGGTGTGCGACGGTGGGTTGGGGGCCTGGGAGAGTTGGGAATCAGGGAGAAGAGGATGTGAGAGTCTTTAGGGCGCGATTCTCTCTCCTAAAGGGTACAGGCGAGACTTCAGCCCTTCAGCTTTTGATCTTCCTTGTACCCAACCTGAGTTCCGCCGTGGGGCCGAAAATTCTGCTGCCCTAACTCTTGGGTCGTCATCCCCGATATGTATATGTTCGTTCTCTCTCCTCGGTCTCTTCTTTCTCACTCTTCCTAGCAATCCAACATGAAAATCCTCGTGGCCTTGGCAGTCTTTTTTCTCGTCTCCACTCAACTATTTGCAGAAGAAATCGGAGCCAATGATGATCTGAATTATTGGTCCGACTGGTCTGACAGTGACCAGATCAAGGTGAGACCCCGTCCCGGGATGGCCCGTGCCATTCTTCCTGGGCTTGGGAGCTGTCGCCTTCCCCCGCGGTAGCACCCTAGTTAGCCTGGCAGGCACGGCGACCGCGACAGGAGGCAGGAGGCGCGGCGGGGTGTAAACGGGCGCTGTTGCCCGGGTTCCGCACGGGATCGTGCGCCCACAATTCAAGTATCCTCCTGAGGGCTGCACGGTCCGGTCCAGGCACTCTCTGATGAGGGGTGGCCTACTTAGCGAGCCCGGGATCCTCACCCGGTTTCACTCCCAGTAAGGGGATCCCTAGGGCTCATTCCGCTGCACTGCCGAGTCTGGACACGCCGGGCACCGGCAGAGGAGCAGGCGCCGGTCGCCCGCAGAAGCCGGAACACCCGCGAGCTGCGGGGGATTTGCGGGGGTGGGAGGTGGGGGAAGTCAACTTCCTGCCTTGACATTTATTTTGCCGACCCGAGGCCGTAGCTTCAAGTGTCCGTGGTTCTCAGGCTATTGGCGCGAGGGCACACCTCGGGGAAACAGTGAAAGTCGTGCGGTGCAGGTCGTTTGTGAAGCGTTGTCACCCTTCGCTACCCCAACCGTCCCCTCCCCACACACACACCTGTGGGCATTTAGGCCGGTGAGGGGTCTCCAAAGCCGGCACCAGAGCCAAGACAAAGACAGGTGGCGGCGCGGCGGATGAGTGAGAGTCCCGGGGCCGGGAGGAAAGAGCGGAAAGCGCTCGGGGCTTGAGGACCGCGCGCCAGCGGCCAACTCTCCAGCGCAAGCTTAGGGGAGGCGGCGGCGCCGGCCCCGAATTCCGCAGGGACGGGCGGAGACAGGGAGAGCCCCCGACAGACCCCCGCTCAGACCTGTCATGGAAGCTGGCTTCTCCCTTCCTGCTGAGCGCACCACAAAGCAGCTGTGGCTCGCCTGGGGCTGGAGCGTACCGCGGGGACCGCTCGGGTTGCCTACAAGCCCGTTTTTCCGTGCGTCTGTCCCCTAGGAGGAGCTGCCGGAACCCTTTGAGCATCTTCTGCAGAGAATCGCCCGGAGACCCAAGCCTCAGCAGTTCTTTGGATTAATGGGCAAACGGGATGCTGGTGAGATGGGCAACTGTCCTAGGTTTCTCGGGGCTGCCCGCCCTGTCTGCTTACTGGTCCCCGGAGCACCCAAGTGTTCCTTGCTCTTTGAGTAGAGATTTCCACCCCAAGAGAGGTGTTACTTCCCTCTCCCGGCGTGACTCTGGCCCGCAGCTCACTAAGACATGCACAGGCCCGCGGAGGGAGGGAGAGATTTATTTCGCATGCCTCACGGTATCAGAGTGACCAAACGCACCAACAGCAACTAACCTTAGGGCCTCCAGGAGGCAGTCCTCTGAATGATCCAAGCGCATGTGGAAGCTGGCTTTATAGCTTTCCCTGGGGTTAGGTGAGACTTGTCTCATGATAGAAATATTCAGTTTCCTTGAATTCATCGCACCATCAGTGAAACGTATGAATAGTTAATGCCAGTTCGTCTCTTGTCAGATTCCTCAATTGAAAAACAAGTGGCCCTGTTAAAGGCTCTTTATGGTAAACATTTCTATGAATCTTTACTACTGCGAACGCACATGTAGGAAAGTGAATAAAGTCTTTTATGGGTTGAAATAAAAGATCTCGATTAGGCCTGTTTAATAAAGAGATGGATTTGCATACCTCTCTCTCTGTCACTTTCTCTTTCTCTGTCTGAGTGTTAAATGGGTGTCCAGCCGTGAAGATGGGAGGTGGTGTAGCCTTACAGTTAACAACAGGCCTCAAGAATCTCATAGCCTGGGTTTGAATCCATGGCCCATAGAAGGCACTTAATAGATATTCCTTTTGTTTGTCAAAACATTTGGTTTTATTATTAATAATTTGGTTAGCATTTATAAATGGAAAATGTTACATATTTTGAAAATTAACTTATTTTGTAATTCTCCTTAAAAGATATAATATAACTTCTTTAACACAAATCTATATGTGTTTGCTAATTTTATCTTTTTTTTAGGACATGGCCAGATCTCTCACAAAAGTAAGTTCAAAATTATTTTGACATTCATCAAATTTAAATGTAAAATTATACTGAATTCCACTTTATATAATGTCTTACCTTATTTTCTGTCATAACTTAGGACAATATTTTTAATTAGGACAATATAAGACTGGGAGAGACTCATGTTACATATAGAATATGGTCGTTTAAAGCTCTGTGGTTTAGACATATCATACTTACCCAAAAGATGAGTAAAAAAAGAAAAAGTCTTTTAACTCCTATAAATTGTTAGTTTTAGATAAGGATTTCAATCTTAGGGTTAAAAATCCACCACATACATTCCTCTCGACCCCTGCCCCATGCCCACCTCCACTACAAAAAAAAAAAACCAAACGAGCATTTATAGGTATCTTCTAACTCATCATAGTATGCTGGGTCCCATAATGACGTCATTTATTAGGGTCATCCAGCAGCCAATTAAGTGGAGTGAATACCTAAGTAGAGAATTCATACTAAAGATAAAGACAGATAGAGATACAGTTTTTTGATCCCATAATTGAATGGGAAACCTCAATCAGTGAAACATTTCTTAGGGCAGTGAAGATGGCAGAATTGTGGCACTTCAGGGTCATTAGATTCAGCTTCCCAGTTATTGGAGCCAGAGTTGACAAGAGGTCTCAGGGGTTCATCTTTATCATATTGTCCACTCACATATCCTGTCTTGGATTTGGTTCACCTGGTGGCAGAGTAGGCCACATTAGGATAGCAACCCTAGTCTCAACTAATATGATAAAAACCCAGAGAAATTCTCCCACTAGAGTTAAAATAATAACCTTCAACAAAGGTTTTACCTTTGAAAATGAATAAATCTTATTCATATTTACTTTCTAAGGATTTGACTTTCAAGGGAGTTATATATAGCAAAATTCTATGTCATAAAAATAAATGTATTCTATTCATGTCAAAACTAATGCACTTTTCCAAAAGAAGTATATTTTTAAAATTCAATAAAATAAGAATAGCGAGCTTTTAGAAGATTATAATCATCGAGGATAGGAATCTGATTTAACTAAGTTTCAGTTGCTGAGAAATACAATATATTCAATAACATGAAGAAATAAGCCTGGCTATTTCTCTCACACACAATGTGACATTGACTCCCTAAATATCAAAGCTAGCTCAAATAGCAATAATATTTAAAACTTTATATAATAGATAAAAATAACATGAATAAAGGGTACTTGCTAATATTTAGATACACAATTTAGAGAAGTGCTTTCGCTGTATTGTTTTAGTGTAATTTATAAAACTTACAAAGAATCTTTATTTCTTCAGGCTCACTGAAACTTGAAATAGATACATATTTATTATATAGGCATATATTCAGGGGCTTGCTTTTTTTTTGTACTAGTTATAACAGTTTGTTTTCTCAAAGATATACATATTAAAATACCCCTAAATGTATTTTTCCAGGGCATAAAACAGATTCCTTTGTTGGACTAATGGGGAAAAGAGCTTTAAATTCTGGTATGTATAAAATCATGACTGAAAATAGACAATATCTCAAATCTTTTCTATTTTTTTTTCCTAAGGCATAGTTTTCAGAGTATTAAAAAGGAATAGTAGACTTAAAGTGAGTATTTATGGTGAAAAAAATCTAATTGTAGTACTTACGGTGAAAAAAAAATCTAATTGTAGTACTTGTAACCAAGAATTGGATTTATAGCTGATTAAGCTAATATTACCACAATATCAGTCTATTTCTCTTAAACCACCAGCCTTAGCAGTGTCTGTCCTAATTAATCATTACTCAATCTGAATCTTTGGGCTAATCTAATACTCTTGCCTGTAGATGTGTTAAATAAGCCACATTTCACCTTACTGAACTAAAGGGTAGAGGGTACAGGGAGGCGTGAGATCCATTTTCACTTGTTACCAAAATAATTTGAAAGTTTTAGATGTTACATTGCAATCTTCCAACACAAAAATAAATAAACAAAACAAACAAATCCTTTATAGAAATTGCTTGCTCTTTATGAAGTTGTAGAAGCTCAAAATCTAAGCATCCTGATGGATGTTGGAGAGGATGAGTGTGGTCTGTTCCAGTGTTTTCAAAAAGGAACACAATCAAACCATCCTCAAGTGTTATAAATCAATTCTGGCTATAAAACCCTTAGAGAGAAGGGGAGCACAATTCTCATAGCCCATTTTAATTCCAACAACTCTTTCACATAATATAAAGGCTGTATGTTTCCTCTCCTCTTTAGTTTCTCTCTTCTATGCAAATGCCACATACATATATCTGAAAACCTTTCTTTCTTAACACACTCATCACACTGTTTTCAAGGTTAAATATATCATTCCCCTACATCATTTTCATAGAAACATTTTGTTAAGCACATTCAGGCCTTATAGTCCCCAGCTTAGGCTCCTTTGAAAAGCTATTCAAATTCTCTTTGTTTTACCTTCTATGAAAATAGAATTAAAATACTAATCATCTAGTTAATTAGAAAGTAACTGGCAGCTGTCTAGAAAATAATCAGTAGTTTCTAGAAAATCTATACGATGTACTGGCTTAATTCTTAACTATTTGGATTCATGCAAAAATAATTATCCCAGTTTTTTTTTGTTTTTTTTTTTTTTTAGTTTTCCACTTTCCAAATTTAGACACTACTTTTGTATTTCCTCACCTTTAATTTCGGGGCTTCTCGAGTGTAAATTTTAAAGAACTAATCAGTGTGTCTAATGAAAACCTTGTAATTGTTTTATTAATATATATTATCTTCCAGCTTTTGGAAGTGAAATATAAATTTAAACCACAGTGGCTTTTGTTTGTATCAGTACATACTAGTCCTCATATAACTGTGGTTTTCTTGATAATAACAGTCATCAACTCTCCATTTCCAGAATTGATATAGGTTTCAAAACATGCTTGACTTTATAAATAATATAGATACTGTGCAATTAAGAACAGATGAATTGCTGTTAAATGTGCTTAAAGTAATAACATAGTTATAGTGAATGATAAATAGAATCATTTCCTGAACCAGAATCAATTTATAACTAAATCTTTGTTCCTCCATTTTAGTTAAGAAAATATAAATGTGAAAAAAATGGGCAAAAATGTATCCATAGTCAATCAGGATGGATTGATCCTTTTGTGGTCATAGACCACCCAGACAATCTGATAAATGTAGACACTCTCTCCCAGAGAAACCCTCATCAGCTCAGACACACAAAAGTTTACATATGGTTTCAGAGGGTACGAGGACCATGTAGGAAACTCTGCTTCCATACAAGAGGACAATGTTCCAGCTAAATCACTGTTCTCTCTTCAGTTAGTTTATATTGGCATTCTTCTCACTTCTCTGAGGAACAGAGTCATATTATCAAAAGTTTCACAGAGACTGAACTTGTGCTACTCATCTTCCTTCTAATATAAACAAATCAGAATGAGACACAAACTGTTTCCCTCCTTCAGAACTGTCCAGTTTTGGGTTCAGATTGTTCCATCTCAGACATGCTTACAAAATTGATATAAAATGTTCATCTTATTGTTAACCTCCCTTAAGGAATGGCTGGATGTTAAAGGTCAGTGTTTAAAAGGGGAAGTGATAACACTGGTGCCTTTTCCTACCTTCTCTCTCAACAAACCTCACTGAGGAAACTGGTCAAAATAACACCTACCATTCCTACAGATCTTTCTATTGTTTCTATTTAAATTCAATATTTTATATAGGGCATACTGAACTTCAAAAAGCACAGTAGTTTCACCATACTATAAATTTAAGTGTACAAAGTATTGACTAAGATGATTGAAAATAGCCTTAGGTATTCTGATCACAATAGTCTGATTCTTACCCTTTTGTGGTTACAGATGCCTTTGAAATTATATATAATATAAAATATAATAGAATTTGGCATTTTTTGGTCCAGATTGTCAAAGTACTTGAATTACTTGCTAGCTATATGGTAAATACCCTTCAAAACAGTATTAATCTTTCACAGGCCATGAAGGTGCTAGGAGGTAAGTTAAACAGTGTTGTATTCAGATGGCTCAGTTGACTTACGTACAGACAATGGGCTGTTTTTAGTGTCAAGGATAATCCATCACTGGGAAGTATCCACAAGAGAGGAAGAGACCCTCACACCATTGGGTGCCTCTAGTACAGAGATGGGCAAACTTTTCTGAAAAGAATCAGATTGTAAATATTTTGGACTTTATGAGCCATGTAGTCTCTGTAGCAACTACCCAAATCTGCCTTTCTAGGCCGAAGCAGCCATAAACAATACATAAATGAATGGGAGTATCTGTGTTGCTATAAAACTTTATTTATAAGAACAAATGGTAGGCTACATTTGGCCCATGGCCTGTAGTTTGTTGACCCTGTCCCAGAATAAAAGTCCCACATTTCACTTTCATCCTGCTACTATTCCTGGTTACTTCAGACATTGTCTTTTCTATACCTCTCCGTGGGTGTCTGCCACTGCTGGAGAAAGCTGCTGAGAATCAGCATTGCAATATGCTAGAAATACACATTTGGGGCAAATAACCAAAAAAAAAAAAAAAAAAGAGTTCTGTGGTTAGATCACTTACAGTCAGGATAGAGACTGAGGCAGGATTGAAAGATATGTAGTAAAATTCTTAGAAATACTTCAAGAGAGGAAAAAAGTCATTATGAGTTTAAAATAAATTACTATATGCCTTGAACTTTGTTTAACTCCCTCCATGAATCCTCTTAAAAAACACTTTGTCTCCTCTTTTTCTTCCAGTGGCTTATGAAAGGAGTGCAATGCAGAATTATGAAAGAAGACGCAAATAAACTACCTAACATATTATTTATTCAGCTTCATTTGTGTCAATGGGCAATTAAAGGTAAAATAAGATGCACACTATGAGGAATAATTATTTATTTGATAACAATTGTTATTTTGAGTTGAAAACTCAAAAAAGGTGTTTATTTTTCATATTGTGCCAATATGTGTTGTAAACATGTGTTATAATTCTAATATGATGACTCCCTCAGAAGTTGGAATCAGTGATAATTTTGCAACAAAGCGCAGTGTTCAATGGATTGTAGAACCCTGTCAATGATACAGTCTCCAAAGAAAGAAAGAATTGCTCTGAAGCAGTCATACCAGCTACTGCTGAAACTCCCGACAGTCTCGTGCTTCCCCTATTTTTTTCATGGTGAAAATATACTGAGATTTTGGTATCAAACTATATTTGTATCCTTGAAGCATGTTTCATGTTTGTGACTATATAGAGATGTTTTTTAAGAGTTTTAATGTGACTCTAAGGTCTTCATTTCATTGTATGATGTGTTGTGATAGCTAACATTTTAAATAAAAGAAAAAATATCTTGAAGATTTTGTCATGTTCTTTTATTAACATTTATGTCATATCAGCAACCTTTCTTTTAGTAAACCAAATATGTTCAAGCTATTTTGTCTGTAATGTAATTTCTCTCTCTCTCTCTCTCTCCCTCTCTCTCTCTCCCTCTCCCTCTCTCTCTCTCTCTCCCTCTCCCTCTCTCTCTCTCTCCCTCTCTGTCACACACACACACACACATATGCATTTTTTTGCTAAGCCATTTGAGATGAGATTATTCGTGGAGAAAACAATTGCATTTTGGAATCCAAAGAGGAAAGGCTAAATTCTGGTTATATATGTCAATTATTCACTTTTACAAGTAGGATAATAGTCTATTTTAAAGATACATTTTACATATTTCACTGTTATTTTCTTGTTGAGTGAAACATCAGCACACTATCATTCAGCCCTGCTTGGAGCCCAGCTATAAATGCACCAGTGCATGAGTCTCACTAGAATGAAGATATCAAACCAAACTCTCACAAAAGTTGTCAGAAGATGATATAGAAAGATGAGGAGCTGATAATATGGCATCGCCCTCATAGCAAAAATAAGAACCCCTTTCCAGAATGTCTAAGAAGTGCCTGTGAATTGCTAACACCAATAGCGCTCTCTCTGGGAAGCACGTGCATCAGAAATAAATACAGAGCAATGAGAGGGATGCCCGTGCATATTTGTTTAAGGGGAAGGATTGCTAAGAGTCCCTGGAATCATTTTCTGATTGTATGAGAGTGTGCAATACTGACCTGTGGTGAAACAATGTAGGACAAGCACCGTTCAGTGAAGTAAAATACTATGAATTTGGCCTGCACTGAGGACTATTGTTGATCAATGAAACCGTTTGGAGGAGAGGAGAGCTTAAGTATGTTTTAATTTTTTTCTTTTTTCTTTTTTTTTTTTTTTGAGATAGCAGCACTCTGGTGCCCAGGCTAGAGTGCCGTGGTGTCAACCTAGCTCACAGCAAACTCAAACTCCTGGGCTCAAGCGATCCTACTGCCTCAGCCTCCCAAGTAGCCAGGCCTACAGGCATGCACCACCATGCCCAGCTAATATTTTTTTCTATATGTATATTTTAATTGTCCAGCTAATTTCTTTCTATTTTTGGTAGAATCGGGGTCTCGCTGTTGCTCTGGCTGGTCTCGAACTCCTGAGCTCAAACTATCCACCCGCCTCGGCTTCCCAGAATGCTAGAACTACAGGCGTGAGCCACCGTGCCCAGCCAGCATGTTTTAACTTTTATATCTTCAGTTGAATAGTTCATTTTTAAAAAAACTCTCCAACTAATATTCCATATTACACAATACATTTAAATATCACAAATTATATAATGGTAAACAAAATGGAGAAAAGCAGAGTCATGCAGAACCCTACTCCCCAACAGCAGCATTTAACCCTCTATTGACAATAATTGCAGTAAATAATCATAATAATAGCTAAAATTATATAGACATTTAATCGCCCAATGTAGGAAATATTATTCTTTTTTTTTTTTTTTTGATACAGAGTCTCGCTCTGTTTCCCATGCTCTAGTGCCGTGGCGTCAGCCTAGCTCACAGCAACCTCAAACTCCTGGGCTCAAACAATCCTACTGCCTCAGCCTCCCGAGTAGCTGGGACTACAGGCATGTGCCACCATGCCTGGCTAATGTTTTCTATATATTTTTTGTTGTCTGGCTAATTTTCTATTTGAGATGGGGATCTCCCTCTTGCTCAGGCTGGTCTCGAACTCCTGACCTTGAGAGATCCTCCTGCCTTGGCCCCCCAGAGTGCTAGGATTACAGGCATGAGCCACAGGAAGTATTATTCTTGTTATTATTATCATCATTTTATAGATGCAAACATGAAGCTTAAGGAAATGCTGTGGTCAGAGATTATGATATGAGAGGAGTCAAGATTAGAAAGAAATTAAGGGGGAAGCAGTAGAGCAAATTAATACTTGACAATGAAATTGATTAAATAAATTGGTATATTGACACAACAGAATATTATGCAGTCATTTAAAGTGACATTATGGTGAATAAATAATGCAGAACAACATATATGGTATGTGGTTAGAGACAAAGCAGTATTTGTGTAATATATATATATATTTCTATGCAGATATCGTAACAAGAGGAACAATGCAGTGGATAACAAAGTAGGTTTTAGAGCCAAACTGCTAAGGTTTGAATCTTGGCTCCAAGATTACATAATGGCTTTGTAATAATGGGCCTTAACTTGTCTTTGTCTTATTTTCCTCATTGTCAGTAAAATTGGAATAACAATACTATCCCGGGGTTTAGGTAAAAGTTGAGTAAAATTATGCATGTAAAGCTTGGAGAATAATCTCTCACACAAGGCCATTGTTCAGTGAATGTTACCTGTCATCATTGGCAGCTATTCTCCAAAATGCCGGCGAGAAAATTAGTACTATGTTTTAGCCACTGAAATTTTTTTGTAGGCACACTGAATAAGCAGCAGGATGGGTTTTTAAATCTTTTCCTTACAAATAAAATCTAGGGCTACATCACAAATTGTGCAGTGTTTTGTGCTGCCTGCCACTTGCACCAGATAGTCTCCAAGGCACCTTATTGCTCCGAGATTCTATAAATTACTACAGCCTGCTCTCTCAGTGCTACGTAGAGACATGCATCAGGGAGACCTCACTCATGCCTGCTTTCCCAGCAACAACACGAACAGGGAAAGGGAGAGAAACTTCACTTTAAGTTTCTACTCATAAAACATTTATTATTACTTTTCTTTTGTGGCATACGCTTATTTTCTTTAACTAAAATAAGTTTTCTTTGCCTATATTTTTTCTTAAATATTTTATTCTGTTGTGAAACAGCAAAAATATCAAACTATATAATTAAGTTACCTATATACATTATTGCTTTGAAGTTTTTGTTTGTTTTGGTTTTGGTTTTGTATTGGTCAGCATCCAGGGAAAAACAAAGGATCCTCAAGCTAATCTGAGGAAGGCTTAATAAAGGGACTAACTACAAAGGTGTGGCCAGAGTGTAGAGAAGCCAGCAATGGAATATGGTTCTCTTTGCTACATCCTTGGGAGCAGCTGCTACCCTTAGTCCAGAAGGTATTTCAAGGTAAGGAAATAAGGGTCTCTGTATGCAAAGGGCTGCCTGACAGCTGTTGTCTGTCAGTAGGGAGGATGCAGCCAAAACAAGGTGATGGGTGTGGGGGCAGGAAGGAGAGTGGGGAGGCCAGAGAATAAATATTCCAACCTCCCTGTCCCACTGTCTGATCTCCTGTTGGTGCCTCCCACTGGGAAACCCAACTGGAAAACAGAGACTAAGAGCCCTGGATGCTGTCTACACAGGGAAATGGCACACACAAGGCACTAGAGCAGGTGGAGAAAGCTGGCAGGCACATTGGGAGGGGAGAAATGAAGATACTCAGTACATTGTGTGCCCCATTGTCTTGAAGCAAAAAGAAACTAATAAGCAGAATTCAAATAAATAAAAGTACATAGTAAAAGTAAAAGTCCTGCTCTGGACACCCAATGCTACTTTCCAGGGATATAGTTTCATATGGACCCCATCCAAACAAGAAAACAAAAATAAGAATATCTTATTTCAATTTGAGCATATGCTGAAACTCTAACACAAAATCATTATTAATGATTTTTAACAGATACAGTTTTAAAGAAGTTAATAGGTATGTTGAAATTCATGAAAAACAAAGGAAAGACTTTAAGTGGATTAGAAATTATGTGGAACTCTAAAATGAAAGCACATCAGCAGTCACAACACCAAGCCACAGCCCTAGCAGGGAGTTGCAGAGGCTACAGGGGAAGGTGCCAAGCCCAGAATAAGGAAATGGCTGCTGCAGAAAACAGACTTCTCATCAGCAGTGCTGGATGCCATGAGATAAGGGAACAAAATACTCCAAATTCTTAAGGAAAATAATATTTTGCCAAACTATTATTTAACAGTGAGGATGGATTTGTAGAGGAAGAAAAGCCAACTAAAAGCCTTTATTAAAACCATTGCTAAATGAGAAGAGCTCAAAATAGCTGTTCTGCTGGGGAGCAGACAGGCTAAAGAAGTTAGGTGTTGGACTGATGATGGACAGTCAACATTTTACTATATTCTGAGAATTGTTCACTTTTCCAGTTCAGAGAAGGTATGGGGAACTTAGGCTGTATTAGTCATGGGAGAGAATTTGGTGACAGCAAAACTGAATCTAAGGTTTTACCAGTTGTTAGTAGTCAATTTGGGTTTAGCAGAAAGTGTGAGAAGGAAGAGATGGGGGTCCAAATACTACTAGGGTCAGTGGAATAAATTCAGTTATTCGGGTTCTTACATAAATTAAGGGCATTTTCAAACATAGCAATCTATTGCTATATAGTCTTGCAGAGGAGCTATGAAAAGTCAGTTCCCCATTCTACTTGGGACCATGCAGCGCACAGTGAGGGTGACTGTGGCCTGGAATAGCTGTACACCAGAGTCTGCTGAGGACCTCTAGATCTATCATGAGAAGTAGTTATTTACAGGGCTGCTATGTGTCATGTGTGTAGCCTTGTATACAATCAGTTGATTCAACATCAATTAATTTGTTTATTAATGTATTGACTCTATTCACTGATACACCATGCTATCATGACTGGGTGTGGTGGCTCACACCTGTAATCCTAGCACCTTGAGATGCCAACATGGGAGGTTTACGTGAGCTCAGGAGTTCAAGACCAGCCTGAGCAAGAGCAAACCCCACCTCTACTAAATATAGAAAATAAAGTTAGCTGGGCAATTAAAAATAGAAAAAATTAGCTGGGCGTGGTAGTGTGTACCTATAGTTCCAGCTACTTGGGAGGCTGAGGAAGGAGGATTGCCTGAGCCCAGAAGTCTGAGGTTGCTGTGAGCTGGGATGATACCACGACACTCTAGCCCGGGCAACAGAGTAAGACTCTGTCTCAAAAAAAAAAAAAAAATGCTATCATGAAATTCCTCATATGCGATAGGCATTGTTCTAAGTAAACATTAGTTAACCAAAGATAAAAATAAATCTTAGTCTTTTGCTGGGGAATCAGTTCATCATTTTCAAAAGTAGTGCATACGGGGGAAAAAATCAAACATTTATCCTCTCTTTACTATATAAGCTATTAACAAATTTATCTATATAGAAGTATTCCAGCTAACAAATGAGGAAGAAATGTTAGAATCAGAACATCTCCATGTCACAGTCCCTATGTACTAATAGATAAATCTAGGCAATTGTCATTAATGGCTGCTAACATCACAAATTCAAAAATAAACAGGTAATGTATGCCTCTTAATGAAATTACATACACATTATGTATGAAGTCTTGCCAAAAAATTCAAACTTGATCAAGTTTCTAGATCGGACTACCAATTTAGAGGAAATACTAAGGTCTGAGGTACATAATACAGGGCTCCATGGGAATACAATAATGAACAGCTTGACTGTGGAGACTCTAAAGAAAAAGACCCAACTCCTCCACAAAGACATTTTAAGATTAAAGAAATCTTAAAAAGAAAGAAAATGGAGAATGAAGCAATATGGCACCTGCCGATCAGCTCTGGTCTGCGGGGCAGGAGGTGCCCTGGACGAGCTAGTAGCCTGGTGCCCTGTCTGCAAGAGGCTCACTGATCACTGGTGGCAACCTTTTGTGGGCTGGTGTTGGCAGGTGTTTCCAGCCTTTCAGGAGCCCACCAGCAGTCTGAGATGCAAGGGAAGAGAAATTTAACCATTCCACCTATCCTTGTCACTGGACTCGAAGTGCCTAGGGGGCCTTTCTCCTTCCAGTTCTCCTCTGCAACTTCTTTCCATGGAGTCTCCTGCAGTTCCAGGCACCCTTCCTTCTGACCCTTATCTGATCTATGTTTGACTATTTTTTTTTTTTTTACTTTCTTCTAAAACCTATCTTTCTTGCAGAGGCACTCTGGCTGGTGCTTTTTCTCGTTCGCCATCTTGCCCCTGTTGCAGAAATTATTCCACGATATCGATAAGGAAGGAATCCTCCCCAACATGTTTTAGGAAGCCAACATCACCCTGATACCAAAACCAGGAAAGGAGGCCACAAAAAATGAAAACTACAGACCAATATCCCTTATGAATACAGAGGCAAAAATTGTCGACAAAATCCTAGCAGACCGAATTCAGGTGTTTATCAAAAAAATAATCCATCATGACCAGGTGGGCTAGTAAAATACCTAGGAATATATTTAACTAAGGAGGTAAAAGACCTCTACAAGGAGAACTACAAAACACTGAGGAAGGAAATAACCGATGATGTACACAGGTGGAAAACCATACTATGTTCATAGGTCAGCAGAATCAACATTGTTAAAATGTGTATACTACTCAAAGTGATCTACAGATTTAATGCAATCCCTATTAAAATACCAACATCATTTTTGGCAGATCTAGAAAAAAATAATTCCATGCTTTGTATGGAACCAGAGAAGACCCCGTGTAGCAAAGCAATCTTAAGCAAAAAGAACAAATTGGGAAGTATCAATCTACCAGACTTCAAGCTATAATACAAGGCTATAGTGCTAAAACAGCATGGTACTGGCACAAGAACAGAGATGTAGACCAGTGGAACAGAACTGAGAACCCAGATATAAAACCATCCTCGTATAGCCATCTAATCTTTGACAAAGCAGACAAAAACATACACTAGGAAAAAGAATCCTTATTCAATAAATGGTGTTGGGAAACCTGGATAGCCACATGTAAAAGATTGAAACAGGATTCACACCTTTCACCTCTCACAAAAATCAACTCATGGTCGATAACAGACTTAAACCTAAGGCATTAAACTATAAGAATTCTAGAAGAAAATGTTGAAAAAACTCTTACAGACATTGGCCTAGGCAAAGAATTTATGAAGAAGACCCCAAAGGCAATAACAACAACCAAAATAAATAAATGGGACCTGATCAAATTAAAAAGCTTCTGCACAGCCAAGGAAACTATCATGAGAGCAAACAGACAACCTACAGAATGGGAGAAAATATTCACAAGTTACACATCCGATAAAGGGCTGATAACTAGAATCTATATAGAACTCAGGAAAATCAGCAAGAAAAAAAATCAAACAACCCTATCAAAAAGTGGGCAAAGGACATGAACAGAAACTTTGCAAAAGAAGACAGAATAATGGCCAAAAAACATATGAAAAAATGCTCAATATCTCTAATCATCAGAGAAATGCAAATCAAAACCACAATGAGATATCACTTATCTCCAGTGAGACTGGCCTTTATCAAAAAGACCCAAAACAACAAATGTTGGCTTGGATGCGGAGAGGTAGGAACATTCATTCACTGCTGGTGGGACTGCAAACTAGTGCAACCTCTGTGGAAAGCAATATGGAGATACCTTAAGGAGATACAAGTAGAACTACCATTTGATCCAGCAATCCCGTTACTGGGCATCTACGCAAAAGAGCAAAAGTCGCTCTATGAAAAAGACACCTGCACTCGAATGTTCATAGCAGCACAATTCACAATTGCAAAGATGTAGAAACAACCCAAGTGTCCATCAATACATGAGTGGATTAATAAACTGTGGTATATGTATACCATGAGTACTATTCAGCTTTAAGAAACAATGGTGACATAGCACCTCTTATATACTCCTGGAAAGGGCTGGAACACATTCTACTAAGCGAGGTATCCCAAGAATGGAAAAATAAGCACCACATGTACTCACCATCAAATTGGTATGAACGGATCAACACATAAGCGCATATATAAGAATTACATCTATTAGATATTGGGCAGGGGGGAGTGGGGAGGAGGGAGGATGGGACGGGTATATGTGTACACAAAGAGTGCAATGTGCACCACGCAATGGGATGGACATATTTGAAACCTGGACTGAGGGAGGGAGGGGGGGAAGGGCAACACACGTAACCTAAACGTCTGTACCCTCATATTATGCTGAAATTAAAAAAAAAAAAAAAAGAATGATAATGGGATTTTGATAGGGGTCCCAAAGCGAGGCGCCACAAGATCGGAAGAATGGGCTCCACTTGTACTCGCCATCAAATTGGTACTAACTGATCAACACTAGGGTGATCACACAGCAGTAATACTCTCCAGGAATTAGGGGAGTGGGGGGGTAAACCCATAACTAAAGGACACGGGTACCATTGTTGGAGGGAAGGGCACGCCTTTAACCCTAGTTTGGGTGAGGCAAAGACATAAAGTGTAACTATAATATTTGTACCCTCATAATACTCTGAAATAAAAATAAATAAATAAATACAAATAACAAAATAAAAAATAACAATACAAAAATAAAATAATACAAATTAAAAAAATACAGTATAACAACTATTTACATAGCATTTACAATGTAGTAGGTATTATGAGTAATCTAGAGATCATTCAAAGTATATGGAAGGATGTGCATAGGTTATATGCAAGCACTATGCCATGTTATAAGGGACTTGAGTACTCACAGATTTTGGTATCTGTTGGGATCCTGGAACCCATGCTGTGAATATTGAGGGAAGGATAACTGTACATGGATGGCTTCAGTCAAATTATTTTTTCTCTTTTGGTTTTAATGTTTTCATTTCTAAAGTGACACTATAGGGCTAATTTATCCCTCACATCAGCTCCAGCTTGAAAGTTATTTTATTCTGTAATTGCTGAAAATTTTTAATTTTATTTGCCTAGCATCTCAGTTGATCAGATAAATAAATATGATGTACATATCAAACAACTCTTTATGAACTATAGAACATAGCATAAAATTTAAAATGTACTAGACAACTGAGATTCTTATAATGACCTATCAAAGAATCTTCCTCTTTTTAATGCTATTTACAGGTTCTTATTAAATGACATATGGAGCCGTTGACTCATAAGTGTACAATTTATGTAGGCTACTCTATTTGTACAGCTCTATTGTAACATTTAAAATACCCACCTGGCTGGGCACAGTGGCTCACACCTGTAATCCTAGCACTCTGGGAGATCGAGGCAGGTGGATCACTCAAGGTCAGGAGTTTGAGACCAGCCTGAGCAAGAGTGAGACCTCATTTCTACTAAAAAAATAGAAAGAAATGATCTGGACAACTAAAAATAAATATATAAAAAATTAGCCGGGCATGGTGGCGCATGCCTGTAGTCCCAGCTACTTGGGAGGCTGATGCAGGAGGATCCCTTGAGCCCAGGAGTTTGAGGTTGCTGTGAGCCAGGCTGACGCCACGGCACTCTAGCCCGGGCAAAAGAGCAAGACTCCGTCTCAAAAAAAAAAAAAAAAAAAAAAATACCCACCTGGAACCATTGTGCATGTACTAGACTCCACTTCAAAATATGACCTCCAGGTCATTTGCTTACAGCTTCTTTTCTGAGTCATGATGCCATGTCATTATATAGGACAAAAGAAAACTTATACATAAACACAGAAGAAATTTAATACCATGAGGTTATTTTTGACAAACCACAAAATATATGCATAATCTCTAAAAAAAAAAGAATTCATATTTTTTCACTGATTTTCAGATAGGGACACTGGCATATCTGTCTTAACTAATAGTTCACAAAATTACTACTTTGTAACTTGTTCAGAACTCAACTACAAAGAGATAAATATAGTAATATAGTTGGGGGGGTAAATTAATGGCTTGAGCAATGTGTACCTTGCCCAGGAAAATAGTCCTATTAATAAGAGGGAAAGAATAGATGACAGAAGTGGTAAGCAAGAATGACAAAGAGGATTTGAAAATGCCTGAAAGCTTGAAGGAAAGAAAATCAATATCTGGAGAATATTTCTGTGAAAAAGCAGATGGTATAACCAATTTACTGTTTCAGATGCCAAAAGCATATCCAGTGAGAAGAGTTTTAAAATACAAACATGAATTGAAAGAAGTGAAGAAGATAGGAGAGAAAGAAATGATGCTTTACTATTACACATACTGATTTAGGAAGTACGATATTGGAATGATAATCAAAGCCACTGCAGTCTATGAGAGGTAGCATATAAAGAAACAGGCATAGACCAAAGACAAAATATTGAGGAACATCTACATTTGGAGAGTGAGAGAAAGAAGATATTGAGGAACCCAAGAAGTGAGTCATAATATAATGGGTTAAAGGTTAAACGGTAGTAGCAAAACAGAGATAAAAAAATTTTTGGTAGCTTTAAATCAAGAAAAAGAAGGTAATAATACAATAATTTCACAGAGAAAATGTATGAGGGAGTTTCTTCTTTTTTTCTTTTTCAGGAAAGGAGAGGAATATGAATCTTTTTTATGGTTACATTAAGATCTAATTGGCAATGAAAACGTTAAAAATGCAAAGAGAAAAATAAAAGATAGTTGGTATAGCAGGATCCCAGAAGAGAAGAAAGATCAAGAGCAGAGTCATTGCGTCTTGATTTAAAGAGATCTGTTGTCTTTTCTGAGACAAAGAAGAATAAACAAGATATATCAGGACAAGGGAGGAATGGGGGGAATCTCCTGTTGAATGACTTCACCAGTCTTAGATGGCTAGAAATTTTTGTCATCTGAAGAGAAGATGGAGTTGGCTTGCTACTGAGGGCTTACATGGGGTGAGAATGTTTTTAAGAATCATTATGAAAAATGCGGAAAAGAGTCATCAAAGTTGAATTAAGGAATGTTACATAAAGAAGTCTCAGGACTTCTCTGCCCATGTCATTACAGGCATTCAAAATGTATAGATCATAGTTACAATAAAGTGGTATGACTTTGTTTTAGTAATGTACTTTTTAAATATTATCATGGTATACATTAGTTGTATTTATAATTCTTGTTCAAATAGATTAAATTTGCCATTTACCATAACACTTTTATCATCCAAGAAACTGAAATAGAATAATATTTTGTCAATGATATTTTCACATTTTTTTAATTTACTGATTCTTTCAGGAAATAATGCATTTGAATGCATTTCTTTGTGTCCAACACCGTGTTAAATACTGAAGAGGAAAAACAGGATGTTACTCTGACATGTCAACATGGTTATAAATATCAGTCTTACATGCAATCTCAAAAAACTCAACCTGTGCCAGATTTTACTTTAAAACTTCAAGCAAAGGCCAATATTGGCAAAAGAAATTGAACTCATTTATTTATCACTTACTTGGTGACACATTTTCAGCAAAATGTTTCCATCCATTCTCTCATTTAATTCTCAGTCTAACCTTATGAGGTTAACATTTACAGACAAGGAAATCAACTTAAACAGGTTAAGCAAATTGCTAAAAATAATATGGGTAAAAATAGTGGACCAGCTTGAACCAAGGTCCTTGTGATTCCAAAATTAGTTAATTTTACTAGATTAATACAAGAGAAAATAAAAAGTAAGTCATTTAAGGAAAGAAGGAAAAAGATGAATGATTGCAAAGAAAGTTAACACCTGACCTGCATAACATTTCTAAAACTAAAAACAAATAAAATGACCTGATATGCATAAGCACACAAGCACATACTACCTGAAAAACAAAGCATTTATATTTATAATAATGACAAATTGTGAGCATTTGGAAGTTCAATCACCTATCATGATTCCATAAAAATGGCTAAATTTCATTTTAAATATAAACCAAAAAGTATGAAATACAGGCTACCCAACAACCTGACTTTCCATTTTCTCTTGGGATATTATCATTAAAGATCATTATGTATTCCTCTTCCAGTGATTCTAATCTGAACACAAAAGGGATGGACAATACATGCAGATTCATCCATATTCATGTCTAAGATTCTCCAGCAAATTGTTTTCACCCCCCTTTTATCTGATGTCTTGAAGCTTTTAAGGAATATCATATATGTTTGTTGGCTTCTAGTGACAGATAACTACATTTCAACAACTTTCATATAACATTTGTCCAGATTATGAAATATAAATCCATATTTTCCTCTAAAGTGCTTGTTATTTTTCACATGGTCATAGTGAAAATAGTTACTTAACAGTTTTAAAACTATATTCAAATGTCCTTTTAGTCTTTACAAGAGTTTGGGAAACAAGATATTATTAATACTACATTGCACTAATAAGGAGACTGAAAGTGAGTGATCGTGTAATATGCTGTAAATCACCTTGCATTTTTGAAAATTGAGGGTTGCAATTAATAAGTTTTTCTGGGTCATCGTTCTTACTCTTCAGCATTGTTCTTTGAATAGAATTTCCAACTATATTTCCTGTCCCTGTCCCTAGAATAAAGATGCATAGGATAAGGATGTTCGATTGGTTCCTTTATGTATTCCTGATACCTACAATAGTGTCAAGTATGTTTTTTATGTATTTATATATATAATATATACGTATATGTATATAAACTGAATTGTCCTATCTGCTAGAAATTTTGCTTCAGCAGATCTGGTGCATAGCTGAGGAATCAGGTTTTAATAAATGGTGCACAGTTTTCTAAAAGCAAGCATACTTGAATAACCTTCTGTGTGTACCTAAATTCAAATAACATGGCTGTGTAGAGTTGAAGTGAAATGAAAAAAGGTAAAAAAAAAAAAAAAAAAGTAAGAAAAATAGGATAAAAAGGGAAAACTTTGGTAAAGACTATTAGGGGGAAAAATACCCAAAGAAAACTAAAAGCAAAAGCCCTGATGACCTAGAGAGCACCCTAAACTGGCATTGTTCAACTTCCATCAGTGGTAACTGCCGGTTACTGCTAGTACTGGTACCCATTCATTTCACGTATTTGTAATTCAGATAAATGCTGTGCCAGCTTTTCCCCCTTTATTCTTGACACTTCCTTGGAGACAATGACGGTTAAAGGAAGGTAGTTGAGGAAAAGGGAGAAACTACCCAAAGAGCAACAAGAGTTAAAGTAGCAGTTGCCCTTGGAGGTCCAAAAGAACTTGATTCTTGGAAAGAAAAGACTGACAATAATGATTAACACATTCAAGAAACTGATTTTTCTTAATCCTAAAATAGAAGAGTAATGACCTAATTACACACAATACTTCAAACTCACAAATACAAGTTCATGTCCTAAGTATAATTTTATTCTCTTTTGTTCAATTGTTCTTTAAAAAATTGAAGGCACCATGAGTTTAAAATATTTTGTCATGCAGAAGTCAGACTGATAAGCTGGTTTTAAGATTTTATAATGTTTTGGCCACACTGGAATTAAGTCTCCTTCTAAAAATATAAACATGAATATGTAGGCAGCTGGTGCAAACTGGAAGATGGTTGTCAACGTGTGTTTCTCCTTATTTTGCAATGCTGTATCTAACAGGCAGGAGAACAACAGAGCAGCCATTCTCACCACGTGCAGGATGGCAACTGGTGCCACAGGGCTGAGGACTGATACACAGAACGGGTTTCTCAGGTCCTCAAATCAACTGTCTGTTTCAATTTTTCTTGAGAGGTTTCTACAGTGGTGAAGTTGAAGGATGTCTTCTGGAATAAACCCAGAATTCAAAAGATTTCAAAGATTAAAACAAACTGCAAAGGATACCTGAATAATATAGGGCTTAGCAAACCGAGTCATGACTTAAGAGAAGCAAGTTGGATGTTGGGCTCAGAAAGGAACAAGAAAAAATAGAAAAAGAAATTATTTGAATACAACAAACTCTTTTTGGAAAAGTTAGATCAATCAAGTAAGGAAGAAACACATCACAGTTCTCAAATTTGTATTTTAAAATTGACCATAATATTAGAAAGTTAGAAGGTTCTGTTTCATTTAAACAAATAAATATTATCTAAAATAAATCAAAAATTGCCATAGGCAGCAATAATGAAAAGGTTTGTGAATTTTTCATGGGGTTGGAAAAAATTCATTAGCAGTAATGGGAGCAAATCCAATGAATGGATCAGAATAATAGTTTTTCCAGAGGCAGGAGAAGATAAAATAATTATATACATGTATATAGAAAATAAATATTAAAACAAGAGATAAGTTATAAATTTAAACTTCTAAAATGATGCAAAAATACGCTAATTAAATACAACTTAGGATAAGTCTGGTGAATGTAAGAAAAAACTAAATTACACCATACCTTAGACAGAAACGCAGATTTTTTTAATCACATAAAATACTCAAAGTATACACACAAGACCTTGTCTAGTGGAGATCCCATATCCTAAACAAATTGATGAAGTTGTAAGAATTTGTTTATACTTGCCATCTATAGTTTAGTAGTTAAAGGAGAAAGATCGGTATTTGAAACCCTTTTTTACCTTTCAAAAAGTATTTTATTTATACACTGAGTTTTAAATGTGTGGGCACATTTATTATAATCTTTGTTGTTAGGAAATAATGTTTAAAGATTTGACCAGAAATACTCTAGCATATGTTTTATTATTCCATGTATAAAACTTAAGACTTCAGTAACTTGTACTAATAGGCTCCACACTAGCTAGAATACTCCTGGCTAATAGTAAGAAAATCACTCATAAAATTAGCTAAAAATATAGAGAAAATCATTTCTCATATAAATGGAAGCAGGGTGGGCTTCAGGAATTTTTGGTTCAGTATTGGTTGTTTCAAAGACTTCATCAAAAGTAAAAGCCTTTCAACTTTGTAGGTATGAGACTCAAACTGGCGTTAACAAGGTAACTGCAGGACGTGGTGGAAAATTCAGGAAAGAAGGCACTACGGTTTGGATTTGTCCTCTCTAAAATTCAGGTGACATCAATGTGATAGTATTAAGAGGTGGCAACTTTAAGAGCTGATTAGGCCAGACAGGCGCGTCCCTAATGACTGGGATGCGGTGCCCTTATCAAAGGCCTCTAAGAAGGGAGTTTGTCCCTTTTCGCATTCTGCCTTTCACAAAGTGAGAACACGGCATTCCTCCCTTCCAGAAGACGCAGTCCTCACCACACAACCAAATCTGCCGATGACTTGATCTTAGATTTTCCAGCCTCCAGAATTAGGAAAAAATAAATTTCTATTCTTTATAAATTATCTAGTCCATGGTATTTTGTTATAGCAACACAAATGGACTAGAAAGAAAGAAATAGATTACCTTCCCTTAAACCATTTTCTTAGGAAGCAAAAGACTTACTTGGTGACCAAACAGTGAAAGGTTATAATGCATTAAAAGGATCTGTTTTTTTCTTCTGTGTAATTTATTTTTGCTGAATGAAAAGGCATTTCTAACAGTGAGAGTTGGATGTTTTTCCAGGAAATAGGGAAGCAGTATGTTCCCTGTCATTGACAGTGTTAAAATTATCAATTTCAGGTATTATAGAGGAGATTCTAGAACTTGAGACAAATGCATCAATCTCCTTAGATTAGTTTCACATACATTTTCCTTTTTTTTTAATAAGCTATCGCTTATCCAACGAATATTTGTTGACTCTCCACTATGGGCCAACCACTAGAAAGACACGATTATTCATCTGTAGGCACAAACTCAGACAAGGCACTGGGGATACAGAACATGAGTAGATCAACTTCTGTTGCCACTGTTTAGAAGTTAAGGAGAGTCTAAAAACAATTAAATAAAATGGCTCATTTACATTTTATTTCTAGAATAAAGCACAGTAAACAAACATTCTATAGAATATTCAAAATTATATTTTACAAAACCTGTGGTATGTCATTTTGGTAAACATACATTTTGGTGAAAACTTATACTATAATTATTATATTTATTAATATATTTTATATATGTTAATTATAATAAGTTTAGTACTGCATATAAATATCTAAAATTTAGATGCCAAATTAAGCTCACAATAATAAAAAGGATATTAAGAGAAATATGAAAGAAGATGCTGATGATAATACCAAGTTGCATCAGAGACAAGGTCTGGGAAGATACAGTTGTTTTCCTTTAGGCACAACCCTTAAGTGGCAAGTGTCTTAAAAAAAGAAATGTCTTTATATATCTTCATATGAAATAGATACTATTAAAAATTATAAATTAACTTTAACATAGAGAATCTTAACATAATGATCAATATATGTAATCTATAAAAATATGTCTTTAAAACTCAGGTTTTGATTTAAACCTAATTTCAAAATGCAGGGTAAACATGAGCATGCCTAGTCAATAATCAAAAACAGAAATAATTGAATTAAGTGTTTATAGCATCATTCCTGCACACAATTAGCATTGCATTCTCTAATTGCAGTATATACCATACTATCCCCACCCCAACAAAAACTTGCTGGGCATACACTTTTCTTGTCTTTCCTTATAATAATCCATTTTTTAGAAGGCCCTTCCAACCCTTTTCTATCTTGTAAATTTTTACTAATTTAAGGCCCTGCTCATATTATCCCCTCTGTAAAGATTTCTATTAGGACTCAAATAAATGTTCTGCTTCCTCCAACATGTTCATAAGTCTATGAATCACATCAAAATAAAGTTAACTGCTCACGGTCTGTTTTCTCTTCTACACTGTGATTTCCCTGGGGCAAAATTAAGAAGCAAGATTGCAATTATTTTTGCATTTTTTTAATCTTACAGAATACTTGGAAAAGGTGGATGCTCAATAAATGCTCCTTCAATAAATGAGGCATGAATTATTATGCAAATAGTCAAAGACATTATTTAAATTCTAGCTGAATGGAAAGAGATCACAGTTTTTAATAAATCATATAAATATGTATGGTAATATAACCAAAATAGAAGAGAAAATCCTCTACTAATGGCCATAGGGGGTAGCCAGTGTTTTAATGTCAAATATTTTTTACAGTAGTTTAGTCAGATGAATTAATGAAGACAGGAAATGGAATTAATGGTCATATCTATTCTCTTAACAAATATTTATACATCCTGATATGGTTTGAAATGTCCCCCGAAAAGCATATGTTAGAAACTTAATCTCCAACGGAACAGTGTTGAAAAGTGAGGGCTAATGGAAGGTTTTTAGGTCATGAGGGCTCCGCCCTCATGAATGCGTTAATACCCATCATAAAAAGACTTGAAGCTGTAAATTCAATCTCTTGCTGTTTCTTGCCCTTTCTCTGCCCTTCTGCCACAGGATGACTAAGCAAGAAGACCCTTGCCAGATGTTGACCCCTTAATCTTGGACTATGCCATCCCCAGAATTGTGAGCCAATAAATTTAGATTCATTATAAATTACCTAGTCTGTGGTATTCTGTTATGCAGCACAAAATAGACTAAAATCATCCTTATACTTAGCGTGCACAAATTGCCCTAAAGGCACGCATGGTTTATTTTGGAATGTAGAATTTCCTCCAGATAAGATGAGCTCTGCTATGCGCAGTGGCTTGGCTTAGACAGAATCTAGTCTCCCACTCTGTGATAGAGAAATTTAATCCACTTTCGAGTACTAGAAAATATGAGCTCTGAGTTTGTGGTCCAGCCCTCATTGCAGCCTGTACCAGCCCGTGGAAGATTTATGGCAGTCTGTTTCTCCTCAGCCACTCCTTCCTAAGTTCTGTACTCTGAAAAGAACTGAAGCTTCCTCCATCTGCACTGCATTTAGCCATAAAGGAATCTTTGTCATCAGATTTGTTAATCGATATGTAACTCTAACTTTCTCTGTGTTTGTTCAAATAATATATTTTATATCTGTAAACTATAAACAATAAACTCAAAATACAGTAAATGTATTATTAATGAGTCTAGATGAAATATTATCTCTTATTTTAGATGGATGGAATAAAATACATCTTGCATGAGAAGAATTAAAGGGTGCCTAATTATCTGCATTTATCTGTGTTAGTCTACATAGGAACTAAAGTTAGAACAAGTTTTTTATTTTGTTTTCAAAAAACTGAATATGTGCTCAGCATAATTCACCGTCTTTCGGATAAGATATCTGCTTGTCAAAAACATGGGGAGAATTGAAAATTCACTTGTCACCCCTGAAGAGAAATAATGAGTTAGACCTTTTTCCCCATAATGTGGGTAAAATTATTTTCTACAGAGTTGGAAAGTGAAATTCAGGCTGACTGAATATAATTGTCCCCTTCAAATAAAAAGAAGAAAAATATCATAAAAGTTCTGAACTTTTCACTTCTACCTATGTGAGTCAGTTGTTAATAACCTCAATTAATTTTAAAAAATAATTATAAATATCTTTAAAAACCATAGAAAAATGCCTTCACAAATAGATATTTGAGACCATGTATCTGAAATTAAGGACAACTACCAGAAGTATTAACTCAGAAAGAAACTTATGTTTCTTAAGTTACTAAAATATCTGGGAACTTGCAGAAATTTTGTCCTTTATTTGTGACTCTTATGAATTACAGTGTTTGTTCTAACCATGTGGCTTATAGTTATACTATTTTAGTTCAATATCTAATATTTATTTAGCATTAAAATAATTGTCTATTACCATAAACTTAAGATCCTTATTCTTATCATATTGTTTATCTTGCATCCAAATATATGATCATATTGATTTTCTAAGATATGTGCACTTTCAGAAGTTTATACCCCTACTGTTTAAACTACCTAAATTAAATTTTAAAAAGAAAAGCCTGTAAATAAATTTTAAATTAAGAATAATATGACTACACAACACAGCAATGATCCAGATAAAATACACTGAATATCTGACTGGATGCCAAATTACCTAAGATTTATTCTGAATTTACTATTTGATTATCAATGGCCTCTGAGCCTATTATTATTTATACACACATACACCACATATACATACATCATATGTATACATATATATACTTTTTCGAAACACCAAAAATAACTAAACATATAAACATACATGCTTGCATGTTTGCAAGTGTGTATACTCTTGTTTTGAATCTGATGCATAATTTCAAAATAATAAAAATTTTATTTTTTCCAAAAGTTGAATTTTTCCAGAAATCTTTTATAAAGTAATCCATAGTAGATACTTGCAGCACATAATCTTGATAAGAGAAGTAAAATCTTAGTTATTTTGATGTAAAATATAATATTTTAAATATATTTAGATCAGAGAATACTTGGTACTAATCAAGGAGAGTCAAAAATTGCTAACTTCCCTGATGATTAGAGATGTTGAACATTTTTTCATATGCTTTTGGGCCATTATTCTGTCTTCTTTTGAAAAGTTCATGTCCTTTGCCCACTTTTTGATAGGGTCGTTTGATTTTTTCTTGTTGATTTTCCCGAGTTCTACGTAGATTCTAGTTATCAGCCCTTTATCGGATTTGTAGCATGCAAAAATTTTCTCCTATTCTGTAGGTTGTCTGTTTGCTCTTGTGACAGTTTCTTTGGCTATGCAGAAGCTTTTTAATTTGATCAGGTCCCATTTATTTATTTTGGCTGTTGCTGTGATTGCCTTTGGGGTCTTCTTCATAAATTCTTTGCCTAGGCCGATGTCTAGAAGAGTATTTCCAAGATCTTCCTCTAGAATTCTAATAGTTTCACTCCTTAGGTTTAAATCTGTTATCCAACGTGAGTTGATTTTTGTGAGAGGTGAAAGGTGTG